>JARQSV010000435.1:390173-410340 GCA_030142285.1 Calameuta idolon
GTTAAATTATGTATATCTTAAAATTTACTATACGACTTTGCAAAATTTACTGTTATCTGCAGAATACTTCACTATGGTTATATTATTATTTCAAAATGTAGGTCTACAATATGGACTAACTTTGATTGTGGTAATTTCTAACATAAAATTCTCTCCGTGCACATACCGTGTAACGTATTTACCATCGGATATTAAATGTTGTACTGATATATTTGTAGAACTTTTCGTAAAGCTTGCACGAGGCACACTTCGTATCTCCACGGTAAACCTTAGGAGAACAAAGACTTTTGTTTCTTGTCCATGCAAGCGAATAGCTATAAAACATTGTGATGAAATTTTTCAGAGCTGCCTTAGAGGATTGTTCTTTCAAGTTCTGGCCCTTTTAATCGTGGAAGGGCGAGAGAATAAGTAAAAGAGTCAAAGGGCACCGCAGAACATTTACCTTACCGTCAAACATAAAGGGAAAAACGCCTGGGTTTCTATGTATATAGACGATGTACGGAAGCTTGAAAAAAGTAAAGAGGAAAGAGGAAGGAGGAGAAAGGATTCTTGTGGGATATTCCTGTTTCTCTCTTTTGGTCTCCTCTCTCATAACAATGGCGTCGCAACAAGAAAGGAGAGAAATTGAATTGGCAACATCATTAAACGACCCCTTCTTTCACTATACTATATACCATATATATACCTTCAACTTCATCTTTTTAGACCCACCGCCATCTATATTTCTCTCTTCTTTTATTTCTCTTGCTCGCAGTTACTCGTTCCTAACTCCTCCATCCAGTTGGATCCAAACTAGAGAGAAGAAAATATACAAGAGCAACGAGGAAGGCAAGAGAAGCCAAGTAGAAAGATTAGAGAGAGAAACAACCCGCTTTTCACGCCTCGCGGATTCCTAACCGTTTGAAACGCCGGACGGTGGAAATAATACAACTTTGTGTTCCTTATGCGGGATCAAAGGGATCCTTGGGGACGCCCTCGATTTCGATTCATCCTTTCTCTTTCTCTCTCTCTCTCTCTTTCTCTTTAACCGTGACTCCTGCAGATTCTGATCTTTAACTTGAAGACTGAAAGGATAAGGAATCGACCCCTTAAACTTCTGCACGCAGAGTTTAGTCAAAAATGTTTCTCTTATAAGATCTTTTTAGGATTTAGTTCAATATATATGTATATATTAGTTTCTAAGAAATTATATCATTCAAGTATCGTTGGCTTGATAGGCTTATCAGAGGAGTCATCAGGTTCTACCCAAGATTTGTCATTTTTCTTCTTGACCGGTACTAGGACTTTTGGCAACGGGTTTCGACCAATCATCTCCAGGACGAATAACATTGTTTCTGCCACCTGACTACAGTTGCTGTAGAAATACCGATATTTTGGATCATTCTTAGGATGACGATTATATGCCTCTCTAATGAGATCTCCTTCAGGCCGATAGAACAGTATCCTGGGTACGTATTTTCCGTCTGGCTGAAACTTCTCGTCCCGTCCTAACCTATCCGTATTGTTCTCCACGTTCACCATGATAAATCTAGGAAGAAGAATTTTTGTTAATATACAAGTTTTATTTACAAGCTTCATAACTTACTGTGTACTTAGATCAACCAATCGAATGGATTTTGAAAATTTGGATTTGAGACCTTGACATGCCGGACACCAGTCACGATGGATCAAGAGGAAGATGGGTTTACCAGTCAACTTGGCTTCTTTGAATGCTTCATCGATTTCCCTCCATTTGTAAACCTTGCCGAAACCGTGATCGGAATCGGTTTTATCACCGATCACGTCACTGGAGGCCAACACGATTCTCAGCAGGAGTTCAGTGAGGGACGCGAAATTTGGGGGTCTCAGGTACTTCAAATACCTTCGCATGCCTCTTGGGAAAACGCGCTGTTGGAAGTCGCGGCTGGGAGTTTGGCAAGCTGAAGGACGCCGCAAGAGGAACGCCATTGAGATTAATCGTAAAAAACAACGAGCGAATTCATGACTGCGCCGTTCGCTTATCCCGAATCGATTGCCTTGGATGTATAGTTTGGGCGAATTCTAGCACCTTCTTAATTTATCATTCTCACGAAATACATCAAAGTAATCATAGAATCGGTCAAATAAACATTTTTCGAATCGATTACAGCGTCGCTAACGATATCTTATATTTACATAACTTAATTTGAGATACCTTGAAAGCTATTAGCAAACGGTGTCTAATTTATGTCTCAGTATATGATTAGACATTGCGTAGCATTTTGTACATATCGAAACAGTCTTTAAAGAGGTCTAGCGGCAGCATCTCACGTTAACTGACAAAATGGCGACAGTTCATTCAATCAATTTAATTTTCTTCATTTCCTCAATAATCAATGTTCTCTCACAGGATTGTGCAACAGTCGGAAACTATGTGAGCTGCTAATTTATAATTTTTTTAAATTAAATAAAAATATAGCTTCTAGAAATTCCAATATTTCAGTGTTCCGATGACGATGCCTGTTGCGGAGGATGCTGTAGAAACAGTATTTGTACAAACAGTAAGTTAAAAGTATTAAAAATCAATATAAGAATATAATATTATTTTTAATTCTTAATAGCATACGAAAGTTGCAACATAAACGAGGATCTCTGCCTGGAACACTATTGTCCTCCTGGTTTGGAGTGTTACATCTACAAACCCGATTGCGTGGGCTGTGACCTGACCTCGGACTGCAGATCACCTCAGGATAATAAATCATATTAAAGTGACAGATTGAATAATATGGTAGCATCGTTTAATAAATTCTTCCACTATTCTAATATGAAATATCTATTTTTTTTTTAAATTCAAAACTGCCTGAAAGATTTTTACAATGAAATCCAATCCTGCAGTCTTACAGAAGAGAAGCGCTTGACTGCTTGGAAATTTTCACGGGTGACCCATCAGCGATTTGGGACGATTTCATGGTGACTTCCTCGGTGATTTCAAACAGGAGTGCAAGGGTGATTTCGGGAGAGAGTTTTCAACCCCTAGCTTAGTGGAGCCAGAGGGTTCAAATTAATCTGACTACCGACTCGGCGGAAAATCGTTTAATGATGAAGAATGTTTTCTGGTTACTATCAGCAACCTCGTTACATACTACGGATTCGACGTTTCTCTCTGTACAAAGAGGTTTGTCTGACTGAAAATGGAAAGGAAATTAATTGATAATTATATAAGATTATAATATGTAACAGCTACGAAAATTTTCTAACTTACGGTATGGATCATATCGTATTATCTCCAGTTTGTCTGCTAATCTTTCTCGAATCCATACGAATTTATGACCGGTTACTGCACTTTCCATAAGAACCATTATACTTCTACACAAAAAATATTATGAAAATTGTAAAACATTGTGAAAGATTTTATTTTTATTTTTATTATGGATACTCGGCGAATACTTTTATCACATTTACGTAGTACATGTGTAAGTGTTGCAAAATGTGTTTACCGGACGTAGACTCGTTCATCGCTTAACAATTTTTCGATGCGCATGAAATTATGATACAGGATGTTACGGCAATAAATTGTATTTGAATGCTTGTGATATTTTACTTGTCGAAAAGCTGATAATGAGAATAAGGACGTCATATAAACTGGTAAGTAATGTAAATGAAATTCATAAACTGCATGATCTTGGCAAAAATTCTTTCGCAAAACAGAATATGATACGTGGATACACTGTGTAAGGTTTACATTTCTTCTGACGCCACTTTTGTAAGGATTAATCCAAACAGAGAGACATCCGACCGAAAAAAAACTGTTACCTGTGCTAAGTTTCGCATTTGACTTTTTAGTTCGAGTATTTTATTTATCGCTTAGGGTGAAGAATCTCTGTCAAAATTGTACTATTTTCGATTTCTTTGACACGAACTCTACATCATCATCGTGCTCTTCAGTTTCTTTCATTTTTAAGAATTATTTTTTATGGGGTGGTAAGTTACCGACCATACTTATCTATTATGTTTGGAACAATTTCGTTTCAGCGCTAGTGGTGCCTTAACGCATGCGTTTTTTGCTAATAGAAAGTCGACAATGTTTCGCTTATTACATATAGAAGAGCAATTGATTTTAGTGAGATGATAATAAAAAACATACTGTAACTAATTTAGTTTAGTAAGGCAATGTTTCACATATGGAATATCTCAATAATTTTGTTTTATATACAGAAGAGGAGAACTAACCTCAAACTTAACTTTGTATTTTAATTTTACAGTATAATAGTGATATAAATTAGTAACTTACTTGCTTTTGGCTTTCTTCATTAAAATGTTTGTTAGAAACATGCTTTTCTTCTTTCTTTAATTACGCTTGCAGTAATACGAGCAAATAATGTATTAGAATACACCTTAGATTTTACTCTAGCATCGAGTACTAAAAATATTTAAGCTCTGTTGGTACAGTGAATTTTGTACCGTATATGTTTACCTACGGAGATTCCATCAATGACAATACACTGGGTGTTTTTCTTTTACGGATACACTTTTTCTCACTCGTGTTTCATTTACTGCTTTGCAAGATGCTTTTGGTCTGATTTATAACGTTTCAACTCGATGTTCTCTATCCATTGTTCTAGTTTACTATTTTTAATGCGCAAGGTCCATAAGGCGTAGATACAAGACCAGTGTACGATGTGTGCCGAAGTGTGTCGGTAAAGGAGAAACATTCACCGCGAAATCGAACTGTTTTATCTAGAAAGCGGCTAATTATCTTATTTCAATGAAATAAAGTGTTATTTAACCTCTATAACTATCGCAAGAATATTATATTTAATATATTGTGATAACCGTTGAGTGTAGATAGGTGTAGAGGTGCGAAGGAGGTGGTCGGGGCGTTGAGTGTAGATAGTTAATCTACACTCAACGGTGATAACTATATTCGTAAATTTACTATTATTTCATATAGTAAATTGTGTATAAATATTATTATCCGGGACAGTTTATATTAGCTGAAGAATATCTCAGAACTCGTTTAGGTTAACCGGCAAGTGATTGTAATCTGGTGAAAATGGTTAAGGCTTGGAGCTATTTAATTTTTCTGGCATGGATATCCTATCTGATGATTGTGGGTTTATTACTTTTCACTAGAGGATTTCTTCTTAATCGCGTAAGCAGGACTGAACGTGGTGAGTGTATACAATGTGAAGATTCTGGTGACTGTGGTTTAATGCATTCCCTAGAGACTTCAGAAATTGGAGTTAATATATGTCCAAAGCCTCGAGCCAAAGTGATACTTCTTGTTGTTGATGCCCTTAAATATGAATTTGTGAATTGGCATGATGATGCCAATGCAGAGTCAACATATTACAAGAACAAGATGCCTATTGTTAATGAGCTGATTCAGAAATATCCATTGCAATCTCGCTTGTATAAATTCATAGCTGATCCCCCGACAACAACCATGCAACGTCTAAAAGGTCTTATGACTGGAACATTACCCACATTTGTGGATATCAGTTCAAACTTTGCGACTGATGATATAAGTGAAGATAATTTAATCGATCAGAATATTAAAGGTGGAGTTGTCTTTATGGGGGATGATACATGGACTAGTCTCTTTCCTGGAAGATTCTTAAGACAATATCCAGCACCTTCATTTAATGTTTGGGATCTAGACACTGTAGATGATAAGGTACGCACAACAATTTTTTCTGAGATGAAGGAAAAGGACTGGTCATTGCTTGTCGCTCATGTTCTTGGTGTTGACCATTGTGGCCATAAACATGGACCACATCATCCAGAAATGACTAGGAAATTGAATGATACAAATTATTTAATAAAAGAAATAGTCAAATCTCTTGACGAGGGAATGATGCTTTTTGTTATTGGTGATCATGGAATGACAGACACTGGAGATCATGGTGGAGACAGTATAGATGAAACTGAAGCAGCCATGTTCATATATTCAACTCTACCTCTAATAGAGACATCAACTGTCATAGGTTCAAAGGTGGCTAAACATGTAGACCTTGTTCCAACCATAGCAACAATACTGGGTACTCCAATGCCCTTTTCTAACTTAGGAACTATCATTTTGGATGCATTACCCATGTTGAGAGATAAAAATGAATCTCTTGATCATCTCTATTATGCTGTACAGTCCTTATGGAGCAATGTAGTACAGACCAAAAAGTACATTGATGCTTATTCGATGGACACTTTTCTTTTCTCTGATGATAAGTTACAGATGCTCAAAAGATCTTATTATCACCTTTCTGAACAGGTGAAGCATAGTAAAAATCTCGAAGAATTTAAAGACTTTATTAAAGATGCTAAGGCATACTTAGCACTCATACGAAATATGTGTGCTGAAATTTGGGTTCAGTTTGATTCAAGTCTTATGTTCAAGGGACTAATTTTGATGTTCGGTACTCTATTTTTCTCTTACACAATCTTGGATGGCATACAAAGAGATCGAATAACCAAGATTTTCAAGTCCTGGTTCCTAACCTGTTCTGTCCTGGCAAATCTTTGTGTGATAATAGTAGTTTGGCTTTTATATTGGCTAAAAATTATTGTGGAACTTCAGCATATAACATTTTTTACTACTGGAATTGTATCGCTGTTGTTACTTTTTGTACCTGTTGTCCAAAATTGGGACATCATTGCTATAAATTGGTACAATAGTATTAAAAAGCAATGGTCCAGCTATTTGGCAAGAATAATACTCTTTATGACAATATGTGGACTCTTTTCTAATAGTTATGTTGTTGAAGAAGGTAGAGTATTGTCTTTCCTTTTAATAACTTTAATCTGGTTAGTATTATACAATATAAAAGTGGATAATCAAGTAGACAACTCAGAAAGAAAAGCAAGAATAATCTTCAAATCTACAATAAGCCCTTCATTCAGGATAATTCTAATAATCTTAGGCTTCGTAACAGCCCTGGCGATAAGATTTTCCAATTATTTCTGGAGGTGTCGAGAAGAACATGTAGGACGATCTTGTTCTAGCATTATATTAGGCAAAGCTAGCTCTATAGTATCTAGTAAAATAGAACGAGCCTTCCTTACTACAGCTGTAATCATCCTAGCTCTCTTTATAACAGTGGTTAGATATTGGTTACGCAGTTGTGGAAATCTCTCTGGTTTCTCGCCAAGTGTCTTCGTAGCTCGATATTGTCCTGGTGTAACAGTAGTGTGTATTGGATGCTTCTGGGTCCTTCAGAGGTTACCGAAGGATGCTAAAACGAAACTAGCCTTATCATGGCAAGAAAATGCCTTGCCAGGAGTCGCCTACTTGATGATTCTATTCGGAATATTCATCTTATTCTACCGTCCACTGGGAGTTTTTATACTTCCAAGAAGAGGAGAATCCATCAACATCTATCATGGTGAAGATATCATACCAAGACTCTTCGAAAGACTGAAGGGACTTATTTATAAACGAAAACTTGAAGAAGATGAAAATATTCCAATTGTGTATGGATTGGGAACAGTGTATAGTGCAACATTTATTTCATTAAGTGTCTTTTTAACGTTACTCTATGCTTTACTTCTGGGTGATGTACTTGCTCCTAGTACAGTAGTGATGTATATAACTTGTGCATGTGTCCTGACTATTATTTCAGTGGCAAGATATCGGAATGCCAATAACATTTGTAAGTATTACCATCAACATTTATTAAATAATATATACTGCTGTTCATAGACATAGTTCATATTCTTTTGATTCCTTCAATCTCTTACAGCGGCAAGTAATAAATCATCTATTGGAAGGCCTGAAATACTTACTCATGAAATTTCATTTTTTCATGAATGCTGGTAGCTGAACTGTTCGACGTACCAAGCACAGCAATTCTCTGTTGGTTCCTCATGGCGGAATATTTCTTTTATGGAACCGGGCATCAGCCGACTTTTTCAACTATTCATTGGGATGCTGCCTTCATTGGAACAGGTGGTCTTTATTATGGGAATCTACTCCCAGCTATTCTCGTAGGTAAGTTTCACATAAAATGATCGAAATCTTTTTTTCTTTTATTATTAGAATCATAAGTTTGTTATATTATTTTTTTAGGAATAAATACATTTGGTTCTCATATTATATTGGGGGCTACCTTGCCACTATTAGTTGTAGCACCTTTCACGATTTACTTAATGCTTCCAAATTTGGTGAAAATGAAATTCCGTCCAGAAGAAGATTTAAAAAGAGGCGAACTTCTGTTATATGAACGTCAAGCTATTTTCCATGGTGCAGTTTTTACTGTTCTTGGAAAGTATGTATTCTTTCATGGGATTCGCGTGAGTGTCTTTATATACTTTCTACTTCTTTTTTTTTATTAAAAGAGTTGAATCTATTTTATTTCTATTATTACAGACCTTCGGCTGTATGCTTGTGGCAACTATTCAATGCCGGCATCTAATGGTCTGGAAAATCTTTGCTCCAAAGTTAATATTTGAAGGAATTAGTTTCATGGTGACAGTAGGCAGTGTGTTAGCTTCCCTTCTCATGGTGATTAGAATAGATCGTCAAGTAGATCATTTAGTAACACAAATAACGAAATCCAGGTGTTAGTAATTAATGTTTAATATGAGTTACGTCGGTCTATATTAAATCAATAAGAACTATCTTCCTTAGTATAGAATAGAATCGTTTACAAGAACCAAAGAAACTGTAAGTAAATGAGGATGTAATACTGCATTCAGTACATGGATCATTTTATAATAATCGCAATGAAGTCTAATCGCCAAGACTTGCAATAATATTGATGCATCGCTACCAGTATTGAATCATTTTATATAATACTCAGAAAATGATCACAAGATTGCGTTAAGCTAAAAAAAGAATTAAAAAGTGGGTGACTATTTTCATTTAAACGTTTTGCCACGTTTTTACTTTAGCCTTCAATCATTTTAGACTTTTAGTCATAATTCCTGATGTTACACAGCACACTAACGCTATCCTGCGTGCAATGCATTGCTGATTCTAGTAAAACTAAGCAACGCACTTGATGCAGGATTGCGCCTGTGTGCTCTATTTTTATTTATTATGTAGAATTCGTTGAGGTGATTTAAAATAGGAATTTTTTTTTGTGTTACTCATAAATAATTTGATTATTTTACCTTTATAATTCAGCGGTGATTAGATTTGCCAGTGTGATCTTCATTGCAGAAACACTTTATTTCAGGACACAATTCATTTTACATGTTACTAAGTGATTCTGACGTAAAAAATAATTTTCATCTTATATATTTTTTTGTTTTTTATGATGACTAGAATATGCTTCGATTAAATATCTCGCTCACAGCTTCGACTCAGTGATGATCGTGATGATGCCTCCGCCCTTGGGACTCCTTCCTCAGGAAGTTCTGCCAGTTGACCCATTTCTCAAAATCTCCATAATCCTTTGTATCCTAGGACAGAGAAATGTCCTAATATTTACAAGCGTTTAATATTGTCTTTTTTTTAGGAATAAGATTTTCCTGAATCTTAGATTATGTAGCAGGCATTTTTATCTGGAACCAAGTGTTGTGTTAATAGTATTTGTTGGATTTGTTTGAAACTGTTTAAAAAAAAAGATTATATAGAAATTATATTATACAGCATTTAAATATATGTAAAATGTACAAGATGTAACACACTTACCATCATCTTAATTCCTCCACCTTGATGTCCTGGAACCGATCCTCCTCCTGCTTGTACTGATTCGACAGTTCCTGGAGGGAGACTTTGATATCCTTGATGCATCTGCATCTTAATGGCTCTAGTATATTGATCTCTATTATGGCGATCCTCTTCGTAAACATCCGGAATGTCTATGTCATCTTCAGAAACATCTCGTTTAGCAGCAGCAGATGGACTCTGAGGATAGGCGACCCAGAATGAAGTGGGACTCTTTGGCAGCATCCTCATGGTCTTTTTCGGAATTGTAGGATAACCCGTTGTGTTAAGACTGGCTAATTTACTTTTAATTGCATCCAGTAACGTCATATTGAAATCCGAACTAGTATTTGTTTCATTCATGGGATTATTATATATGGGAGTAGCAGTAACATCTGCTGTTTTAGAAACTATTGCTTCTTGAACAGTAGCTGTTATATTTCTTTGTAATTCTGTAAGCATGTCGAAGACATTACTTAGGATGGTCATTCTCTGCTTGTAAGGCAATGTCCCATCGACCACTGGTTTTGGAAAGAGTCCAGGTGGAAATGGTTTGAATGGTTTCAGTCCCATCGGTACAGGAGGCGTTGCTGTCTTCTCATATGTGATTAAATCATCCAGGGTGTTTACCATGTTCGCCTTGAGATCACCGAGTTCAGAGAGTATGCTATCAACTATGGAATCCTTGGCTATTGCTATGGCTGCTGCGCTATCCAATGATCTAGCCACTTTCGATTTTTCTTCCTCTGATTCGGATGTTGCAGATCTTGCAAAGTTTTCCTTTGGATAGATAGAATTAGTGTCCACTGAGGTATTATTCAATTTCAAGGACTCAAAGAGTTTGTTTAGGAACTCAATTACCTTAGCATCATATGCACCTGGAGATGGAACAGAGAATGTTGGGTACCAGAAACTTGGTGGAACAATGGTACTCTTTGGTACTGGTATCTCAGTCACTGGTGAAGGAGTACTTGTAGCTAATGTTTTGAATAGCGTGTCCAAGAAAGCGGACTTTTTCGCTGCGAAAACTGAAGGATCCACTACTGGTCCAAACATACCTGGACCAAACATACCAGGACCAAACATACCAGGCAAGTATTCTTTAGGCATTGTCCCAGCAGAAGATGGATCAAACATCTTTTCCATGATTTTCTGCTCTGTTGGTTCTGGTTCTTCTGCAATGGGTCCTAAACCAGGATATGGTGGTGGTGGTGGTGTTGGTGGTCCAGCATCTTTTGTGTCAGTTTTACTCTCAGAATTAGATTTATAGTTATCGAGCATAGTGCTTGTATCATCAATGCTTCTCTTTCTACGGGACTCCTCGACACTACCAAAAGAACTTGGCCCAAATTTAGGCATACCACCAAATGGGAATTTGGGTCCAACTGGACCAAACATTCCTCTTTTATAAAAACCTGATTCGGTATAAGGTACATTCTTATTAGTAACAACACTTTCATCTTTGTCCATGTTATTCTTTAAATCAGCTGTATCTTCATCTTTTCCAGAATATGTGGAGTATAGTGAAGAACCTGCAGTGCCGTAACCTGGATAATCCACTGGAGCCATACCACCAAAAATATTACTTAACATATCAGTTTTCTTTGATATCATTATGCGCGGGTCAACAAGTTTTGGAAAGAATGATGGTTTTGGCATATATGGTACTGTTATACTTCCCATTCCTGAGATACCTGGAGGCCCCAGTGATCTTGAATAAACTGCAAGACATTATTGCAGGTAAAGTCTACTATTTTAGTATAAACTAATATAAAACTTTCACAATAGAAACGAAATTTATTTTACCTGGTTTACTGCCAGCAAAACTTGTCCATGATGTTCCTGGTGGTAATTTTCCATGAGCTCCTGCAGCAAAAGCCAAGAAGACAACGAACAGTGATCGAACCATCTTTGCACTATATGATGAGAGTCGTGTCCGTTGGGGTTTTTATACTAACCGGTAGAAATTAATCCTTACAAAATCTTGATTATTATCAGGGATCAGGTTGTTTCAGCGGTGGCAACGGCAAACTCATTAAAATAATCCATTCTTCATTTAGAACGTCTACACCTGTGGATTATTTGGAGCTATTGAAATACGTTAATGCACATCAATACAATTTCCTTCTTAACGATTGATACCGTGTACAGTTCATATATTTTTATATTGCATATTGTAACAGTAATAATTGCCTTGTTCGCGTTACTTACACTTTTTGTAAAAAGTGTAGGTATAAAGAGACAATCCTGATATTTAAAATCTTAAAAATAGTAGACATAATATGAATCTTTTCAATAGTAAAGTTTTCTATGTTCTCCTTGAGAATTTTTTGTATTATTCTTTAACCACCGAGTGTATAGTATTCCTAGTGAAATCGTCATTATTACAGATATTCATTTGTTATTACAAACTGTCAAATGCAATTCTTTTGTTTATCTACAATGCACTCCCGCTTATCTCCATTGTTTTATAGTGCATTGTTTGTCTCCCGTGCTTTTCAAGCTTCCGAGAAATATTTTAATACTCTATAAAATATTCATTAGTTCCCGGCAGAATAATTCTGTTCGTAAAACTATTCTAAGGTGAAAGCCTTTAAGAGAAAATGACCGCGTCGGCCAATAGTGAGTAAAAATGATAGATTCTTTAAGATAATAAGAACAGTAGTAGCCACCATGTTGTCTGAAGACCTTCCACTGTAATAAAAAGTGATTAGGTTTTTATCTTCTGAGTTACAAATGCATTCACAGATTTATCGGGCGATGTCATAGACGCTATTCGACCTGATCTTGAGGCATTTGCTTCGTTGTGGTCTGCTCTGAGAAAAAATTATAAGGGAACCAATATCACTAGGACTGTAGCACGTCTTTTGCATATGTATCAGCCTGAGGATGGTGTTCTTGCTTATGAGCGTCTTCTACGAACGTTATATGTACTGTTAGAGGATTTTGATGGGGATGGTTTACAACTTCTTGTATCCATGGTACCACCTCCAAAGGGTGTTAAAGAAGATACTATAAAGGAGGTCTTTCACAGGGCAACAGGATTTGTCAGAATGGATGCACCATTATTCCACAGAAAGTATGCATATTTTTATGTTTGTATATCTTACAAAATAATTAAGTACATTTTATATCAATAGTAATAATTCTATGGCAATGGATGGCTCCAAAATATCTAATGGAAGTACAGTTCTACCTGGAGAATCTGCTTCTTGTATACCACGATCTAACTCTATGTATACAAACCCTAAGAATGTTCAAACTTTAAAAACTGAAAGCTATACCAGCAATCAAAAGTCACCTCAGGTAAACAACAGATACATTCCTGACGTTCCTATGTATTAAAATTCCACAGCATTTGATATCAATGTACAGAAAGTTGACACAACATATTATCAGGTTATTAATTACCTTATTAATTAATCTGTTTCTAGATGATACCTCAAGAGGCCGACGTATTTCGTGGTTTTCCATCAAATGAAATCACCAACACGCAAAGTCATATACAAAATCTAAATAATTTGTATAGGCCAAGCAATTATGCCTATCCTCCTCATCAGACCTATGTTAACTTCAGTCAAGTTGTTGGTCAAAATTGTGGAGATGCCAAACAACCTCCAACTAATACTGTTCTTGCACCTGGATATAGGTTAAAGTGGCTTCAGGCTCCTTATTTATTACAGAAGAGTCCTTATCCACCTTGTCGAGATGTTTACCTGAAAACTATAGATAATAAATATCTGAGACTTCCACTTAGTAAGATGAATGACATTTGTCGACCAGACGTTCTTTACTCTTCTCAGATACCTTACTACGTACTTAAAACTTATCTCATACTATGGCTTACGTTAATAATCTTTAATATGTTACTAGTAATTAATTTATTGATAATTAGGAATGCCTGCATACCAAGCGTAATACAATGACCAGTGGCTTGCTGGAAAAGGTGCAGATACCACAGGATAACGAAAATTATTCTAAAGAAACATCTACTAAGGAAGATGAAACAGTGGAAAGTCAAAGAGATGATAATATCCAAAATGCAGTGTATAGCGGAATATATAATGATATGGATACAATTAAGAAGCACGAAGGTTCCTACAAAATCAATTATGGTACTGATACTTGCTGCACTGCTAATCAGTTACTAAATGCAAATGTTGGTCAAGAGAATAAGGATATTAAAATAAGAATTCAAAATAATGGCACAGAATTGGAAAATGTGATGAAACCTTTAAAAGAATTTGAAGAGGAAGTTAGAAGAAGACAGAGGGCTATTCAAGAGGACATATTTAAAATGGATGTTGTAAGATGTAACGAGAATGACCAGTCAATTGAAAGTCAAGAGGTATGAAATATTGAAATATGATGGACGTTTTCAATATTAAACGAATTTTAATAATACAGGTTCTTCGGTTGGATGACTTGACAGTGAATGTAAATCTAAAACGGAGCATTGGCAATTTTTTCAAGAGAGTAATAGATGGCGCAACTGTCAGTAAGCATGATTACGTATATTTTATTTAAATAGACTAATTCGCGTAACTATATGAGCAATTTTTTAATTGTTTTTAGAAACTCGAAATCTTCCATGCACAAGACCCTTGAGTGAAATTCCACAGACAATAACTTCCATAAATCCAAATTTATCAAATATAACTTCTCAATGGCAATATATAGCACCACAATTCTGTGCTGTTCAGGACACAGATACCAGCCTGGCAAACAAGCATTATGAAGTTTTAGCAGACTCTTCTTTAAGAAGTGATCAGAATTTTACTATTCGAGACTCTACGAATATAAAGGAGGACAACATTCGTAAAGCTACTCGACGACGAAAGGCTGATACTACGGGCAAGTCAAAATCTCAAAAAATAACACAGAGAATACTAAATCCTTTGAAGACCGTAGAAACTGGTTCGAATAATTCACAACCAAATATAAATTCCGATTTGGACCCCGCATATCCAAATTATCCTACATCAGATCAAGGAATACTTCTTCAGCAAGCCAGTACATTAACAGAATTGGCAGCTTATAAAAAACAGTACTACGATGCTTTGCTCCGAATACAAAGAGCAAAAGGTACGCATAATATTTTCAGTGTGCGTGAAAATAATTAATAGAAAATTTATTCTCAATGTAGCAGCTACAGCTAATTCTTTAGCTCTGTCTTCGGTAGGCAGTTCAACTGGTTATGACCCTTACTACTTTAGCTATTTGAATCTACAACAGCAGATGCTCCAACAACAACAACATCAACAACAACATTTGTTACTAGGACCACGTTTTACAGCACAGAGATTAGTACGACCTGCTCATATGAATATGCATGCTACTGCTACTCCCTGGATCAGGCCTCCAGATTGGACCTATCCATTTGGACAGTATGACTTCACTAGACATGTAAATCAAAATCTATTATATTAATATTATTTCAGTGTTTCCAGGGATAAATTACTAAGCACATTTTTTTTAGACACACCCACCGCACTTCTCCCAGCCAAATAACATAAGGTCAGTGTCTATTTGTACTAGATAATTTATACTACAAATTGAATATTTCATTATATTTCTTATTTCTGGATTTAGATTCATGATGCCAAATTCTACCACAATGAACTCGCAGAATTATATGCAAGATCTACAAACGCAATCAAGACCAGGTGTAAAACGTAGAAAATTAGAAGAAATCGTTGGGAAATTAAAAGAAACAGATAATAGTGGTGTAAGTATCCAAAGGCAATTGTATTAATATGTAACAGAAGAAGGAGAAGAGAAAAGATATTTGATGATTCGACTATATTTCGCAGGATCATATGAGACATTATTCCAATGTTTCATATGAGGATTACAATGTCATACTTAATCGAAATCGGCCGTGACGATATTACATAACGCATTATAACTAACGATTCTTAATGTACACGTTTTGTTACAGTAACATTAGAGAAACTCCTGCCCTACGAATAGTACTTGTTCCTGATGACGTAACTTTCAGAGAAACAAAAAATGCATCCATCCACATTATCTCGAATACTGTACAGAGAGTAAATCCCAATTGCCTCACACAATATACATATAACAATCCTCCTCATTCTCTCTGTTTACCCCTAGTGATATACAAAAAGATGGTATACAAGAATAAACGATAGCGCTAAACTTAAGTTTTATTACACGGATCGTCGATCGGTATTGTCATACTGAACCGAGGATCGGACCTTGACATGTTTACTTAGGAAACATTTTTTTCTTGTACCAGTCATAAAGGAGGTCCGATTTCGTTTCATTTAGAACCATTCCATGCCAAGACTATCCAGATAACTGGAATACAGTATCACGAGTGCAGGGTTGAACTCTCAAATCTCCTCATGACTGTATTTACTCAATCATATCACCGAATCGATAAGAGCCGATCGTTAACATTAAATGAAAGGTTATGTTTTAATTAAATTTTCGATTCACTTATATTGTTCTTTCGTTTAATTTATGAGCTAGTTAAAGGCATATACCTCATAGGCAATTACGAGAAAAGAGAGCTAAGATCTTTGAAAAAAAAAAGCAAATAAAAACGCGCCGCTGGCTTGGATTGTCGTGTTTCAGTGTTAATTTAGCTCTAAGTGATCAATCACAAAAGTTAAATGATAAAAAATAAAATGGATAAATGGTAGTTCTGCTACATTATTAGTAACAAATGATTATTGCTTGATTTATGATTTGTTCTGGGGCTTTTTTTAACGCGAAGATCTAAACGAGTAGTTCCATATTTCCTTTTTTTTTCTTTTTTTTCTAAACGTAGTTATATGGAGAAATGCGTTCTTGTGCGTAGAAATAGAGAACAAATTCTATCAATCGTAACAGTGCAAATCTCTATGTGAAGCAAAGATATTCGAGGCGATTATTCCCTCCGTATCATCTCACTTATTCTTACTCCTCATTTCTAATTCATTATTCACTACCCGTCATTAGTATGTATAGTATTTAAACCTCTTGGCAGGATTTTCAATCTGCCTATCTCTATATTCCAATATGGACTCCAATTTATTATCTTCATTCTCTTTCGAGGAATATCGCGCGAGAACGCTTATCCTTTTGCGATTCACTCTTTATTTTCTTTAATGTTCATGAGATAATCTTACTATATCCAGGTTAATTATGTCTCTGATTAAATGTACGTTTAGCAAGTGCGTACAGTCATGTTGTACGTTCCAGTGATGATATGACGCATCTACGCGTCAGAATACGAATCTTTAGTATTAGAACGGGAATTTTGTGAGATAAAGCATCCTCGTGGATTCCTGCATCCACGACGAGAAGAGCCCACAAGTTCCACATGGCTCAAGGAAATGGCGCCCATCTGAGCGCACCTATAATTCTGGCAGTGTCCCATGTGGTTCCTTTTTTTTTTATAATGTTTTTAATGCGGTGCGCACTTAGTCGTATTATAAATCCAAATATCCGCATGGGATGAATCGTTATCGAAGATAGCGAAATCGTCTCTTTTTTTTTTATTAAGATGTTATTATGACTATACGTTACAATTCTAGATGAACACGCACGTTTTTATTTTTTCTTTTAAATTATCTTTCTTAATCATCTTATTCTACTAATTGATTAAACGACGCTACGCGCTCACGGAACGGCCACGTCAAAGTATTTCTAATATCAGTATAAAAAACGACGAGGGAATGACTAATTCGCGATGAGAAGAAATGGTTATTAGTTTCTTTTATATTTTTTATCGGTGAAAAAACTTTTGTGTTTGTGTAGAATTATAAATGAAATTAGTAGTGGTGTCTAATAGTAAAACGATACCGTCACTTCGTTACGGTATTCGAATACCGTGTTTCCCGAAACTTTATATGCGTTAATTAATGAACAATTCATAATGACGATTAGAGATTATTATATTGGGAGGAAAGTGAGCGCTCGATTAAACTGTTGCAAAATAAAAATTAAATGTCTCTGGCGTGCAAGGTGGGACAAATGTTGTACTTCTAAGACGATATGTATGTACTAAAAAAATACTTTGTTCTTTAACCTGACGTTACGAAGGAGATTTGGTTACGCAATGGCGCCTGACTAGAGTCGTGACTCAGCGGGTTTTTTTTTTTGTTATTTAAATCAAAAATGGTCTTGTATGTCTTCTTGTCGTTCCTTCATTTTGTTTTTGTCTCTTTTACCCAATGTATATCGTGTTACTTTCCCATTTATACATACTTCCGGACCTACGATGATGGTCAACGACAACGAGTATTTGAGTTAGTCTTGCAAAATTGCGCACATCTTGAAAAAACTGGCACACACTCGGAACGATACAACAAGTTAAACAATCGTTCCGTATTTTTACTAATCATTCACGAAGAGACTTTTATAATATAATTTTAAGTGTATATATATATATATATATTTATATTATGTATATGTCCTCGCACCGTATTTCTGAATACCTGTGAATCTTTCTAAGAGCGCCGCACTCGCATCACATTCTCTGTTCACATAATACATCAGTAAGCATAACGAGTGTCCTTTTACATAGATACTTGGATGCTGTGCGGATTTAAACGATTGTGCGACGCTACCAGATAATTGCACGGTACTCTTAATATATGTACATACCTGTACAAGAATCTAGCTAGCCCGATTCTCGCGAGTACCAACAACTTTTACCAAACGAGTAGAGTTAGGTTATACCAGCATAAAAATACATTAAAAACGACTAGACAAATTTCTTGTTTACCTCAGTGTTTACGAGCTAATGGTCTTATGCTTACAAATTCCATTAAAACTTACGATTTATTATTTTGGTACACGATCGGAATGAAATGACTAATTGCGTTACGCGAATCCATCGGTTTCTTCTTCTTCTTTCGCTAAATCGAGAAGAGCCGTCGAGTCGCGTGGTTACCGCAGTCAAATCGTACGGTCCAAGCAACGAAGAATAATATTCGTTTTTTTTCTTTGCATTCGGCAGCGAAATGTACAAGGCGCGAAAAGTTTTTATACAGGAGTTCTGAGTGCTTGGATACGACGATTTTTAACAGCGATTACGAGCTGTAAGCCGCAATCTCGTTGTTCCTGCCATTGCGGAACGATTATTCGGTTTATCACGCGCATCCTCTGATAGCTTTTTACAAAGAAACTCGACCTGGTGCGATCAAGGGAATGTGTACGGATCGATGGCCTTACTTGAACATGGCTGTACATCGTCCGGAGGTGGATGCCACTGATTATCCCACATGGCCGCCTGGACAAGGGTTACGTCGATGCTGTCGCGTTTGTTATACGAAGTACCTTCGACCTCCCAGTGCATAGCCAAACCCGTTGCCTCCATGTGCCTAGTGTCGCCAACGGTCCAGTAATTCTCCAACTCACTCTTCCTAGCAAGCTGTCCAGTCTTAGCTGTATCTTGCTTCGAGCCGTTACTTCCGTGACCGGCGCCAGTACGAAGCTGACTCCTATCCATTGTTTGTAAAGGAAGTTTTCGAGGCACTCGGCGTGCTTTTGTTGTGTTTTCCGCGCTGATGGAACTTCCTGCCTTCGCAGAGAGATTCCCATCCGTGCCGAGACTGTTTCCCCCTTCTTTTCGTTTTCGTCGCCTTCTTCTGTCTGTGTCCAGTTCATCCCTCGGAGCATCGTCGACCTCGTCGTTCTCGTGCGAGGGAAGGAAATGTTGCCTCGCTGAGGCCCAATGATCTTTTTTGTTTCCTCTTGACTTGTATTTGTCGCAACTGCCATTTCCGTTCTCTCTGTTACTATTGTTTGTGTTTGTATCGCTATCAGCATTGCGCTTCTTGGAGTGATTTCTCACGACCCAGGATGGTGGTCTTTTCGGACTTCTTTCTTTTAATGTTACCTAAATCAGAACGAACGTGTTGATTTTTCGGAATATCTTGATCAAATGTAGATAGGTGAAATACTTACTCCGGATGAAGAGGAATTGTCAACAGGCTTGTAGAGTTGATTAGGAGTGTGCTCATGGCTTAATTGACCTTTGCAACTTATTTTACTTCGTTTATGGAACCAGGATAAAATGAATGCAAGAAGAGCACAGGATAGTCCCAGTGCTGCCGCAGCTGCTAATTGAGAACGTGTTCGTCTAGGTACCCAGCCACTGCCAGCATATTCCCACACAGAACACACTAACAATGAGCTACTTCCTAGATAGGATATACCTATACCAGTGAATACCCAAGTATTCTGTAATAGATAACTCATGTCAAAATAAATCTTTATGTGTTGCGACCGAAAATTTGTTGCCTTTTCTGTGTACAGTAAAATCTCCTTATTCACAATTTCATAATTCGCGAATTTCGTGTATCCGCGAATTGCTCAATTCAATCATTGTTCATATTCGTATCGTTAAGTTTCATTATTCACGAGTATAACAATTATAGAAAATACCCTTTGACAGTAGAAAATACAGCAGCATTGATAATTTTTTATATTTTTGTTTCTATTATTAATATAATGAAACAGCTTGAGCAGTTTCTTAAATATTAGTGTTAATTAATATTTTAACTAAGAATTTCATAATAGTAACAATTTTCTATAAAAATAAAA
>JARQSV010000435.1:410440-423408 GCA_030142285.1 Calameuta idolon
AGTTTCTTAAATATTAGTGTTAATTAATATTTTAACTAAGAATTTCATAATAGTAACAATTTTCTATAAAAATAAAAAGAGTGTCCTATTTTCAAATCTAAAGCTAAGGTTTATCTGCACTTTTCCGGACCGTGCATATTTTCTATAGGAAAACTCAGTTTTTGAACATTTAATAAATTCTTCATTAGTTTAATGATTTAATAAATTTAACTAAGAAATAAACAAAATGAAAAAAATCTGTAAACATGGGAATCTCAGCAGGGGCGCTGTCATCGTAGTCCAGGTTAGATTATCTACAAATACTAGTACATTGCACCCTTTTATCTCAGAAAAATAACATACCTAGAAAGTCGATTTCAATTTTTTTTAATCATTTAAGTTTCTGTAAAAACAAAAAACTGCATTTTGTTGAATTTATCTTGACATTAGTTATAATTTTTATAGAAACAAAAACATTGATTTTCATTTTAAAAATACCCATGATGATCACGATTTTTAGAAAATGGAGACACCTACATCAAAGCCGATATTGGCACTACATGTTCTTCTTAAAAACACACAACTTTTATCTAAAATATTTTTTTCTTCAGTCAATAATTTTGGCTGTACCACTTAAACACTCTGCACATATAGAGTAGTCACAGAAGCCCCACACCTAAACATTTCCCTTTCTTGTGAACATGGACACTTTTGATAACTTTGAAGAAAGTAACTTTGAACAAAAAAAATTATTTTTGTATCACGCTCTTTGAAATTATTAAAACATTATTGAATGTTCTTGCAGAATTTCAAAACCAAAGATATTTAGGTGTTCAGTTTAAAGTAAACCACCTTGTACATATATACAAATTTCTTTCAATATTTGCGGTTTTCTGTATTTGCAACATTTTTTTGGAACTTAACCCACGCGAATACGAAGACTTTACTGTATTTGATTTTACAATATATGATACTCACCAGCTTGGCCCAGTTGAAAGGGAAAATATGTATGACATGTGAAATATCAAGGAAGAGAAGTAAAGCGGTGACCAAAAGACAAAAAACAGCTACGAAGATCATCAATCTCAAACGGCCCACTAGTGGCAGCATAAAGAGACTGACCTTGGCAGTGCCAGAACTACATAGAGTAGCCAAACACGCTGCTGACGATATCTGCAAAGATACAATTAAAGTAAAATGCTATAAGACCTGATACAAAAATGAATAATATACTTACAAGCAGCAGGAGTCTGATAACACCCGTCGCAGTCCTGAGGTGACCCTGTATGTCGCAATAAAATACCAAGTGACTCGTTCGAGGCCACGGCGGTGCGTTGGAAGAAGAACCGAGTCTGTGTTGATCACTGTGGCCATAATGGCCATGGTAATTGGCATGTGAGTCCCACGAGTGGACTGTAGAATGAACTCCTGGCGACTCCAGCTCCGAAGACTGGGAGCTGATTCGCCCCCCTGTCCTGCTGCCCGCTGTTGGTGTATCGGGAACTTAAAATACTTAAACGTTCCAGCACCTTCTCGCCTTTCTCTCATAGATGTAGCTTAGTCTTTCTCTAACAGCAAAGTTACATTAAATCCAAACATTTTACATACCGATTTCGAAGTCTTGAATATCTTCAGGTCTTGAATATGCGGTAGGTGGTGGTTCCAAGTCGTGAATATCTTTCAGAAGAAGCACCTCTATCTCGTCGGCTGCATATAAATCCGAGACCGAGCGAAGATGATGCCGAGTCTCGCTCATCACTTAGATACTCTAGCTTGCTCGCTCCTACCGTCCTGCCGTCCGTCCTTTCTTCCTGCCCTTGTGGTGAGCACCATTCGTCGGTTATCCGATTCAGTGCCTCGTCCATTCGTTCGTCAACCTATTCTTCCAGATCCTGAGCTCCATCTCCGGCTTTGCAGGCTATACCGCCTCACTGCCTTTGGCCGCACCTGCAACAGTAGGAAAATCACATCGAATAAAGACGCATCACTTTCTGTGAGTATAAGGACTCTTTGAATCCGTATCCTTTTACAAAACAGAAGGCTGCAGGTCCACTAGGTAACCCCCGCGTATTCCTTATAGATGACGTTTTTTCACGTGCGGTAACACCATTATCGTTAGTATTGTACTCTGGACATTTTAACATTTGCATCCTGATTTCTGAGAGTACATTATATACTAAATACTCACCACAGCTCGTATCTACCGTTTAACGACACGTAGATCACATCTTCACGGAATTTATCAGACTAAACTGAAATGCTATCCGACGAGTAGTCGCCATTGCGTTTTCTTCCATGACACCTGCGTCCGTCACAACGACCTAGAAACCGCAGATGGGGTAGCCGACGGGAAATGTTCACAAATCTACCACCCTTTTCGGTCAACGCATTTTTTAAATGTCTATAATAAAGCTCTTTAATCTACTAATATCAATTTCCATATAAATAATAAGAACAGTTTACGAAGAAAAATCTGTATATCATCTCTCATTAGTTAAACAATAAGTTTCATATTTAAAACTGATCTTATAAAGATAATGGAGAACTATGTAAAATATTTATTACCAGTGTTCGTGCCCTTAATGGATATAATATATTATTAAAAAATAAATCAAACTTTGCTGTTTTAATGTTATTTATTTTAGTCTATCAAATTCTGGGATCTAAAAATTTTATTTCCGCAGCAATACATTTTTAGAATAGCCGAATTTATATGTTGGGTACTTGCTATACTCGATAAGTACTAGGTTTATTTGTTATGATATACCTTATGCGCTATCTTCCATGATTGTTATTATCGCTAACCTGTTACGGTTACACCAGTGCTCCAAACAGAACTGATAGGTACTGATATTGACTGATATCTGATTGCCTGCTGTCAAACTGTCGTGAACCTTTCATTAGTTACGGTTACGTTACGTTGTTAGAAACATTTCTTTTGAGAGAAGCAGAAAATGATGTCGGAAAGAGATTATGCACCGTTGAGTCCAGCTTGTGTTCGTTCATTGAATGATAAATTATATGAGAAGCGCAAAGCTGCAGCATTGGAGATAGAAAAGTAAGGTTACGCCTACTTTATAAATTATTAACTAATGAATGCATTCGTATTTGTAATACTTGTTCAACTAAGGATATTTTTTTTAAAGGATGGTTAAGGAATTTGCATCACACAATAATACTGTGCAAATAAAAAGATTATTAAAAGTTCTTGGACAGGACTTTGCTACGTCACAGAATCCTCACACTCGAAAAGGTGGGCTCATAGGATTATCTGCCATAGCCATAGGACTTGGTAAAGATACTGGTCAGTACACTGAGGATCTTATTCACCCTATATTAGCATGCTTCTGTGATGCTGATCTTAGAGTGAGATACTCTGCTTGCGAAAGTCTATACAATATTGTTAAAGTGGCTCGAGGTTCAGTATTGCCAGAGTTCACTGATATATTCAGTGCACTAAGTAAATTAGCCTGTGATTCTGATCAAAGTGTCAAAAATGCTACTGAATTACTGGATAGGCTTATGAAGGTAGGAAATATAATAGTTATAGACATTTTTATTAATAGGAAAAACTTTGAATAAAACATTTATAACATTTTAGGATATTGTCACAGAAAGTGGAATGTTTGATTTGGTGGGATTCATGCCCTTATTACGGGAACGAATCTACACAAAAAATCCGTTTGGTAGACAGTTTGTTATCGCTTGGGTATCAGTGTTGGATGCTGTCCCGGATATAGACTTTATTATATTTTTACCGGAAATACTGGATGGGTTGTTCAGAATCCTTGAAGATCCCACTCCGGAGATAAAAAAAATCACAGACACCGTACTAGGTGAATTCTTACGCAGTATCAAATCCAATCCAGCGAGAGTTGACTTTCCTGCAATGATAAACATTCTAATAACACATGCACAGAGTACTGACGAATTGCTTCAACTAACTGCAATATCATGGATCAAGGAATTTGTGCAGTTATCAGGTCCACTTATGCTTCCATACATGTCTGGTATATTTACTGCTGTCCTACCCTGTTTAGCTTACGACGGGGATACTCGAAAAAATATCAAAGAGACCGCTACGCAAGTTAATATTAATTTGATGAAACTGATTACTATGGAAAGCACAGATATAATAAACAATACTTCCCATTCTGAAAGTTTAATAAATTCGACGCCTTTTATCAAAGAACAAGGAGGTAAGTTGTACCTAGTAATTGCAAGTAAAGAGAATGCAATTATATTTAATATTTCTAGAAGAAAATAACAAGAGTTCTTTTCAGATTCCACAAACCTTAGTAGACCTTTAGCTGAAAGCTTAGATCTAGGAAGTGTTGTACAAGTTTTGACAAAACATCTTATGCACACATCGGTCCAAACCAAAGTAGCAGTATTAAAATGGATTCACCATTTGTTTACGAACATTCCAAACAAAATGTTTCATCATATAGAAGATTTATTTCCCGTTTTAATGCGCACACTCAGTGACAATTCCGATGACGTAGTGCAGCAGAATCTTGTTGTAATAGCAGAGATCATAAGCTCCAAATCGAATGAAACTGCAATGCACGATACAGGCACAGTGGCACACAATAAATATTACACTAAATTTATAGTGAACCTGTTGAGATTATTCTCAACGGACAGACATCTGTTGGAGGAGCGAGGAACTTTTATCATTAGAGAATTATGTGTACTTCTAAGTGCTGAAGACATTTACAAGAAATTATCTCAGATTTTATTGGAAGAGCAGAATTTCAGATTTGCCTGTATTATGGTGCAAACACTGAACATCATTTTATTGACAAGCTCAGAGCTATTTGACCTTCGCAACAAACTCAAAGATTTAGATTCGGAAGTAAGCGTTACAATGACAGTTTTATCATAGCTACATAAGAAACATTTCTATTTTTATAGATATAAATATCTTTTTAGGAAAGCTGTGAATTATTCGTTTGTCTTTATGAATCTTGGAGTCACAATCCTGTTGCGACAGTAGCTCTGTGTTTCTTGACACAAAACTACAGTCATGCTTGTGATCTTGTAAGATCATTGTATCCTTTTATATAACAAACTTCTATGTGATGTATAATAAATTAACAAATTATCTAGCAAAATCCTTAATATTTATCAGTGGAAATATTGAGGTAACTGTAGAGTTTCTCACAGAGATCGACAAGCTGGTTCAGCTGATTGAATCACCAATATTTACTTGTGAGCATTTTGTTGTACTCAGTAATAACACAATACACGTAAGTAACTAAATCAATTTACAGATTTGAGGTTGGAGCTTCTCGAAAGGGAAAGGAATGAAGCTCTTGTTCGTGCTCTTTACGGCCTACTTATGATTCTTCCTCAAAGTGAAGCTTTTTCTACGTTACACCGTCGTCTGGCCGCTATTCCTCCAAGTACATCACCACATATAAAATCATCTGAACTAAAAACTTCTAAGTCTCTGAAACACAAAATAGACTTTGAAAAATTACTTCAACATTTCAATACCGTTCAAGAAAAACATAAAGAACAGAAACATAAACACAGAGTAAATTCATTAATCGAACGAGAGGCGAGTCACTTGGAGATTTGACTGAATTGCGATAAAATGAATTATCTCAAAGATCGCTTCTCTTTATTAAAAAATAAAGTTGAGCAAAGTGCAATGTATACCATGTGTTTTACTTAAATACTATATACAATATACATTTTATTTATTATGAATTAAAATCCTGTCAAAATAATAGTTCTCTGTGAGTAATTTCAAAAATTATAAAACGATTATTTACGTAGAACAGACTTCGATTACGGTAATCCTATGATTTTAAATTAAACCTAAGATAACCATTAATAGGAGCTCTCAGCTCTTAATTTTGTCTTATAGATTACGGTAATTTGACGATAGTGTCGAGCTGATCCACTAGTCGATTGTTCTCGCTGAGAATCAAACTAATCTGTTCATGTAGGTCACAAATATTCTTCCACTTCTTTGTCCCTTCTTCTCCAGGTATGTTAGACTTCTCCATGGTGTTGGACTTTCCTGGGATTCTTTCAAGTGAACGAACAAGTGATTCGTGACGCTCTAAGCTCTCCTGACTGAGTGTATAAGAAAAGGATTCTAAAGCACGCTCGTAGTTGTCAACATCCTTGTCAAGTATCTGAGTTTGCAAATACACAGTCTGTGCCATTTTATACCAATCACCTAAACTTTCTGATCTCTGCGTCATTGCTGGAACACATTCTGTTTCTAGAAGTGATTTTATCCTGCGCCCAGTCTCAGTTACCTAAGGTCAACCGGTAATATTTTGACATTAATACGTAGTATGTTAATAATTTAATTTTTCTATAAGCTATAAACATACTTTGATACGCTCCAGAACGTGGAACTGTTCATCATTGTAGGTGAGACTGCGTGTAGCTCTGTCACGTAGTAAATGCTGCCAGCCATCACGCAGTCTGTCAACCAGGGTAGAAGCTCGGTGACTTGCTTTAGTTATCCAGGGACACCATAAACCTCGAGTGTTACTTTCCCATTCTGCACGTAGACTGGATTCCTTTACATACCTTTTAAAGTATATAATTATTGATAATTAAGTTTATAGTGTGTTTAATCCTGATAAAACACAAACCTTTGATGCAGCTGTGTAACTGCAGGTGCCAATTCAACCAAAAGTTCTTTGCTTTTAGAATCTAATTCTTTTCTCCAATGCTTATTATTAATATTAATTTGCATACCAAATTTCTTTGCTATATGTCTTGCTAAATTTTCACTTCTTTCTATAGCCATAGCGGTATCCTCTACTGCCTTGGTTAGCTCCTTTGAACGTTGACACTTTTCTAATACCCTGGTGAGTTCTGCTGTTACAAGACCATTAAATGCTTCCACACTATCTTGACATTGTTTACTGCAATACGCCAATCTATCAATTCTTCGTTTGCAAACATGGCCTACCGAACATGCTACTTTGGCTTGGCTAGCATCATTTTCCACTGATACCAAATTAGAAAATACTGGGAATTTTGGAAGCTCACTTTCGACGGGTAATATTACGTTATTGTTTTCTCGAGAAAACAGCATTACTGGTTTATCATGGGTTGTCGTGGGATATCCTTTTCCTGGAGTAGATTCTTCAACTAAACTAGTTAAAGTGATTTCTCCAAGCAAAAGGATTTGAGCATGAGCTGGTACATCACTTTGATCCTGTATATGTGTCTGAAGGGCAACCAGTTTTTCCTCAGGATGCAGGAAAACCTTTATTAAGCTTGCTTTATGTACATTAAATATGTGAATTGGTTTTCTACATAAAGTATCTGTAACTTCGGTAAAGAAGCGATCAAAGCTCCATATTCTTTGAGGATCGACTTCCAACAATCCAGCAAGTAATGGAGTAACAATCTTCTTTAATCCAATGCTAAGTTGACAGTTCTGAGGTAATTCACGACTCCATTCAATGGGTCCATTTTCTGAAGTTTGTGTTCCTGATATTACACCAGATGCTTTCTTAGTTGTGATATAAAACATCGTTTCTTTATTTCTACGTCCACCAAATGGCCTAAATGGTAAGTTCCCTGTTGCTACATGATATAGAGTTACACCAATCGACCAAAGATCTACGGTAGCTCCAAAAGTCTTTCCTACTGGTTTACGTAGAACAGCACGTTCATACATATCAGGATGTAAATATTCCTCTGTTCCATATAAAGATACAAATTGTTGATCTTCCTGAAGCTCACGTGCTGCTCCAAAATCTGTCAGCTTATAAATAGTACTGCCATCATCAGCAATAAATTTCATGATATTTCCAGGCTTTAAGTCACGGTGTACTAGATTATTATCCCGTAAATGTTTCATTCCAGCAGACAAATGTTCTAGAACAAGAAGAAACTCACTCTCTGCAAGTCCGTATGTGTTTTCAGGATCATCCAAAATATTGAAAAGACTTCCTCCAGTACACAGTTCCATGACAATGACCTTTCCACGTCCATCTTGCTCTTCTTCGATAGCTAATAATTTAACAATGTTCTCATGTTTTACTTTCTTCAAAACTTCAAATTCTCTCATCTGAACATCATGAGGACGCATGTGGCTAAGCTGATTGAATGTTTTAACAGCAACTGGTTCTCCGTTATTCTTATTGACACCCTGAAATACTGCTCCCGTTGCACCTTTTCCTAGCACGCTGGTAGTACACCAAACGTAAGTGGCAGAACCACGAAGGAATGACATTTTAAAATCGTTCAAGGTGTATATGCGGTTCTTAATTCAATAAAACGTAACCGTGTTAATTACAGACAAAAAGTGCATCTGCTTTTGACAGAAAGATACACTTGCATCATGTAACCAATCAAACTATGTATATCACATTAAAACAAATTGCATCATAGAAGTTTATCACTATCTTTACGAAAAATGTATAGTTTTTATCTGTACGAATAATATTAGATTCTTTATTCGAAATGACACTTGTATAGATGTCATTTCTTTTCGATCTACTGGACCCCGACATGACATATAACGATATATACTTCAAGCATAAAGTCACTTTCCCATGTTCAATGGATTAGACGTACGACTCGTACGACTTTAATGCAAACCAAACCTCTGATTGGCCCAAGGCTTTCATCCATAGAGACTCCACCAATTAGAAGTGTGGCTGACTAGATATATGCATTGTAAAACTGACTTGGGAAGGCTGCCTAAACGTTTGTTATTTTTTGACAGTTTCCAAACAATGCAATACATACTTAGCAAATCACATACAGCTTTTCATCAATTTCAAAATAAGGTAAACGGCCAAGTTAGTGACACTTTAAGAGCGGTCGTGTCGGATTTTTGCTATTTATTCACGGGTGATATAGCCAAACTGAAAACTAAAGGTTTCAACACGTGCGTTAAAGCTCTCCGAATGAGATTCCCCTATTATATAAGTGAAACAATTAAGTTTTATTAGTAAAATCATTATTTTAAGAGCGCTTCTTTGCTGCCGGGGTTTCTGACACACGAGAAAAACTCATGTCGTAGTTTCTGATCCCTGCGTGTATCCGATTTATGACCCTTCCTTCCTTCCTTTCCCTTATGGCTGACTCCTCCAATGAGGAAATGTTCCAACGTTTCATGACAATCGTTGTGCTCGTCTTCTTTTGATCCTAACACGCGATTGGTTAACAGCTATTCACTTATAGCATTTTCACTACATTTGAGTTATACAATCGACCGCCTGCGCGTATCCACTTTCTCACATTACCGAATATTCCCATATAAATGGGTTAAATTGCAATATATGTAATTTCATGGACACACATTAGGTACAAACAAATTAGAATAAATAAACAAAGCAAATTGTTCGACGCAACAAGTGACAAATCGAGGGTTAACAACAGCAACATAGCTTCAATTATGTGACACACTTATTGACCCTGCGAATTTGAACAAATATCTAACCAAAAGTTCAATAATTTCTTATCTTACCGATAGTCTGATTCCTGCTGAAGATGTTAACACCATTTTCATGTCGTTTTATACTTGATTTTATACATGACGAACAAAATTCACAATGACTTAGTTGTCGTAACTCCTGCCACGGTGCAGCACTGCCGTTGAGAAGCCACTGAGACGCGTGTCACACTATTCACTGATCAATTTCTGTACTAAAATATTTTATTTAAAAAAGTGTGTTTCTCCAATAATTGAAAGTGAAAAACGCTTTTTAATTAGCCGGTAATTGAATTATTATTCGACAAAGACTGTATTTATGGCAGTCAAAATTATGCCGTCGGGGTCACAATCTGGGACAGGGACAGGGACAGTCAGTAATTGGGCCGTTTACCTTAGAAAGACAAAATATATTTCAATGCAAAACTATGAACATGCGTGCCTTCTAATCAAAATTGTATGCAAAGCCATATACGTGTGACTTGCTAGAGATCTCGTTATTTGAAGTCGTGCACCGATTTATATATTTTATGGTAAATTCATAATAAAGAAAATGATATGAGGCGATATGACTCTCAAGAATTTCAAAAAATTGGAACAAAATGATTTTCTATTTTCTTCCATGCAAAATGTAAGAACGCTGGTTTTGATGCGATGATGCGAGTTGTCGCATCAGTCGCATGATAATCATAATTATATTGATCATTGCCATTAGCTTGCTACGATTGAAAATTTATATGAGAAATATAACACAAATCTACTAACCTCATCCGCGTGCATCTTGCTTTCCGTGGTTTGCTTCGTCGCACATGGTCGCATACCAGATAGAATTCTGTCGCATGAATGTTCATTTCGGATTTACTTAAGGTACTATTTCATACATGCTACTGCGACAACTGTCGTGCGACAAAATCACGCTGATTGGTTAAAAATTGACTGGATGTCGGTGTACTTTCGTCGCACAGGGAGTACTTTCTGTCCCACAAAAGTACAGCCAAGATGAACTTTCGTGCGACAGAATTCTATCTTCTATGCGACCATATGCGACGAAGCCTGCAAACGGCAGAAAACGAGACGCACGTGGATGAGGCTAATAGATTTTGATTAGATTTCTCGTATCAATTTTCAATCCTATCAAGCTAATGGAAATAACCAATATAATTATAATCATCCTGGGTCTGATGTGACAACTCGCAGATCGTTGCCATATTTCATAGACACGACGGAATTCTTTACGTCAGCGTGATTTTGTCGCGCGACAGTTGTCGCAGTTGCATGCATGAAATAGCACCTTGAATGTTGGTTAAAAATTGACCGGATGTCGGTGAATTTTCGTCGCACAGGGAGTACTTTCTGTCGCACGAAAGTACAGTCGAGATGAACTTTCGTGCGACAGAATTCTATATTGTATGCGACCATATGCGACGAGGCCTGCAAACCGCGGAAAACAAGACGCACGTGGATGAGGCTAATAGATTTTGATTAGATTTCTCGTATCAATTTTCAATCCTATCAAGCTAATGGAAATAACCAATATAATTATAATCATCCTGGGTCTGATGTGACAACTCGCAGATCGTTGCCATATTTCATAGACGCGACGGAATTCTTTACGTCAGCGTGATTTTGTCTGAGACAGTTGTCTCAGACGCATGCATGAAATAGTACCTTTACGTACGACAGAAAATATTCCACATGCGACCAAAGTACACCCACATCCCGTCAATTTTAACCATTCAGTGTGATTTCGTCACGCGACAGTTGTCCCGGTCACGTGCTGGAAATAGTACCTTTAGATAAGTTCCATAAGCCTACCTGATCAGTCTTAGTTAAGTGCGGAGGCATAGAGACAATGGATTAGATTAAGCTAAGAAAATTTGAGTTATAGAAGAGCTTTCAAATCTATGTGTTATCGGTGTGTTTTTTTGGCTTGTTAAAACCATGAACTCTCGTACGTAATTCCAACGTCCTGTTTAGTTTGTTGATCGAACAGATCCTAAATTAACTAACGGGATGGGCAGTCTCTTATTAAAGATTCATTTCAATTACTTTGCTGTTGACATGTACCGTTTACAATGAAATTGCTCTGCTATTGCCTCGCGCCTGCGACGTCTTTTTTTCAGTTTCAATCAATTTCTATAGGAATAAAACATATTCTGATAATTTTCATATCAAACTTTTTTCTACTCTTTCGCTGTGTCATCTATTACGAAATTTGTATGTCATGTTTTTCACTAACTTATTGTATCTATTCGCTTGTGCTTGTACATACGTGATACGCCATTCTGTGACTACTACCTTGTCTGGTAGAGCTGTTCGTTAAGGAGAGGAGTGTGCAGTATTGTTACGTACATATCGATATATTAACGCGTAACTTCCGTGGAAAATTGCTATCGATTATGTTCAGCCGTGGCACTCTTGTGATAGACGCACGTTACGATATTTATATTCTGTGAGTACCAGTTAACTGTATTTGGCTTTTGGTTCCAATTTCGGATCATTTCTTTATAATATTTTCGCGCGCAATGTGGCTGTTGATGTGCAGAATTTTATTGTAACTTTTGACTTGTACTGTTTCATTCATATTATTTGGTATAATCTCGTCTTATTCTGACTTTACTGTCTTTCTTTTCTTAATCCTTTGTGACATCCAATTGACGATTTGTACCCGGTCGGTATAGTGGTACGCGGAGGATCGGTAGACTTCACCCTATTGAGTATGTTTACAACGCTTACTACCTCCCACGAACGATCGCATGCAATCGGTAAGGTGGTAGTGGGAAGTCAGATACGCTCCACTCCACTGGCAAGTATTTATAAGCAATGGGCAATATCAGAAGAATGTTCACGATGGCCTGTTTAGGGTCTAACCTTTCGGAAATTTACCCGGGATCGGCCAGTTACTTACACCCTGTATCGTTGATGGTCATGAGACTGGTTATAGAAATAATTGTTACCGACGGCGTTTAGAATTTAAATCCACAAATTGAATTGAATACGAAAACGAATTAGCTGAATTTCTACTTGCGATGCTGTGCACTCGATTATGAATTTGGAATTATATAATTGTTGGATTAGAATAGACGCTGGGTTAGGGCTTAACTCGTGCCGTTAGCCCAAAGCCGATAACTCTTAAGATTTTAAAAAAAATTGAAAAATTGTTGTGATAGTTCTTCGTTTGTGCTACTTCATAAAAGCCGTGAAAACCAGAATTTCGATAAACTAAAAGTTGTGCTGTGTTATGCTATGCAAGCAGAACAAGTTTCCGTTATGGCAAAACCTTCTCAGAACAACCCTTCGTAGTGTATCCTAAAGGCTTATAAATTGTAAATGTAATATGTATGTAGAATGATCCGGAAACAGCTTTCTGTGGTAAGTTAACTAAGACAGATGAATATGAGAATCTAGATTATTATTAGTGCTTCTAGTGGTACTGACTGTTATTAAATTCTAAATATAGTATAAAGAGCGACTCAAAAACTTCTGAGTACCTAGCCGTTTTCAAAATTTTGATATAAATAATATACCAGCACCCGCAATTCTGTTATGGACTCAGTGTTTA
>JARQSV010000435.1:435038-447213 GCA_030142285.1 Calameuta idolon
TAAGATATGGCCACGACAGGTTAAGATAGGTTAGAACTCCAACGCCACATGTCCCAAGGTTTAGTTTTTTTTTTTAACATGAGCTTGCCGTTGTGAACGCCGCATGTCCTCGAAACTGCCCTTGTACACGTTTATATATATATATATATATACGAGGCAACGTAAGCTGAAATAGAGTGGCCGCCATTAGAAAAATTTTCAGATAATAAACGAGAAAACAGTAATCCGCACGTAGGTACTGACGGCAGCGCCACGACGGTCAATTTGAGCATCATGACTCTTTAACGGCCTCCAGTCCGTTGTACGCAAGAACAAAGCGTCGTCCGGAGACAAAGCTGCTCGGCAAGTCCGAAGATTGTTCTGGAACGCGTAGCTGGATGCCCTCCTTCTCTTCCGGGACGAACTTTTCCAATTCCCGTGTCGAATCAATTATTCAATTGGGCATAAACGGAAACGAGTGCCCTACGAAGCACGAAGCACGGATGCCGAGACGAAGTCCGCGGTGCGAAGCAATTTCTCTCTTAAACCGCCGCCATTCGAGACGCTCGTAAAACACGCAATTTTCTTGAGACGCAGTGATACTAAAGTTAAATCCGCGATGCCGCGTTCGGTTCACGTACCGGTTACTGTATATAGATATATCAGTGACTACGTGTCTTATTGTAAAGGGGCTGGTTGTCAGTGCCTGAGAAGGCCATGAAACTTTACCGACATCTAGCGGAGCGCGCTGGAAGACGCGTTGTCGGAGCAAACACCTTTTCATAGCCAACGGACAAATTTTGACGTTTGATTTTGAGGTTCTGGCACATCTCCTCATTGGAGGAGGCAGCCGCACGGAAAGGAAGGAAGGATTTTGAGGTTAGTCGCGATCGGAATTCCTTGTACTTTTCATCCGATCAGACCATGAAGAGGCAGTTGCGGTCTTATAAATGACAAGGTTGCTATTTTTGGTAATAATTTGGATATTCTGACCGTTCATGTTAATTTTTAACTGAATCGCGTCCCCGGGGTACGAAGGGTGGTCCATTTGCAGCCTCAATCGCCATAGCTGTATTTTGTACTATGACCTTAGCCATATTGTCGTGTGTAACTGTTTAAGCTTTGGTACGTAATTTATGCATTTTAGCTTACATAGTTAACATATATGCTTTATGTGTGCATATTTGGATTCAACGGTCAACTTTTCATTTTATTACGTGTTTCGTAATTACCAACCTTCTACGCTCATTTTACGTATTACTCGGTAATATCGTTTGCCTTTGAACCTTTCAGTTGGTGTTCATTACCTTAAGTACATAGGGAAGAGTGTAAAGGCCAGTCTACATGAATTCGAATGGCTCGTCCTAGTAACTGAAGTTGGCTACGTAATGAAAGATCGGTTGTTAACGGATACTCAGCTAACTATTTATCTATATATAAAGTTCATTATCGAGCATCTTACTTATTTTGAAAATTTTACGTTATTCGACCATTAAAATTAATATTCCACTTATTCGTACGTTATTGGTAATATGTAAGGATATAGGCAATTTAGGTTTTGGACAGAAAATTTTTTTTTAACTTTTGCGACATTTTAAATTCAGAATTTTGAGAATTGCGTGATTTTGAGTTAGAAGAATTTCTGGCTTCTGCCGCATTCGTTTTTACGGTCGTTATACTTTTTATCGAAAACTATGGAAATTTAAAAGATTTTTTATATTTATGATGCGGTTTAGGTTAATTATTTATATTTAATTATTTTCTTTCTACATTTATTTTATAATTCATGGATATTTTCCTGCTTACCTTTATTCGCCAAATGCATATACGGAGCAATTAATTCTAGCGAGCAATGCGGTTGTTGTTACTCCTAACCAAGTATAATCCTCTTATCAGTGAAAAGTTGGATTAAACAATGGATTGTACTTGAATTAAATTTTTATTACCTCTTATTGAATCGACTGTACCCTGATATATCGAATTGTCATTTGATATTATTTTCACCATTGATAAATCCTCCCCTTTTCACGTTTAGGGAAAAAGAATAATACATATTTTTCAACTCTCCCGCGTCTTATACAGGAAGTCACGGTACTGAGTAATCGCGTTGAAAAGTTATTTTTAATGTCCCTATTATTTCCTTTTTCACACGGTATTGATCTCTACTTCTGGAACAGGCATGTACAGACTGCCTATTCCGCTGTTGCCGAGACACTTCAGTTTCCTTTAAAAAAAAAAAAAAAAAAAAAAAATAATAATACAGTGCAGGAAACTGAATCTTTAGTAACAAAAAATATGCGAGGATCTTTTTATCATTTCCATCTTACGCGAACGTCATTATTCATCGGATTTATGAACTCACATTAATTTTACTTATTTCAGTGTCACAATCAGCATGCTTTACTCCGTCCTTATGTATTTATATCGTAAATACACGTAATAAAAGGACGTATAGATTTTCTATACACAATGTACCAGACTACTTCGACCGACTTCAAGTAACGTCACTTCCGCTAGGAATATTTATGATACAGTTCAGTCAACGAACTTCGTCCGACAAACATATTAGACGATATATATATATATATACACATACATATACATAGCACAAACATATATATATATACACGTAACATACTTTTACGGGACATAATGGGAAGCTTAACGGCTTTCGTGGATTTAAATCCACGCGTGGTACGACGCACGTTTCGAGAAACCAAACGAGATTCCCTTCCCCGTTATCGCGAGGATAATCGCTCGTGAATTCTCGACTATCCGGGTAGGAGGCTAACTTCAAGTCGGTCGGGCGCTCGACAACTACAGCGGCATACGCCGAGTCGCGTCGGTGAGGTTATCCGTGCTCGGTATGGTTTAAATCAATATCAAAGTTATACCTGTTAGTTGAGGTTATGTGGAAAGGTGCGATATGGACTTTACGATGTCGCAGTAGTCGTGTAGCTCCTGTGTTATTGTGATATATGGCTGGCTGTAATTATACGGCCGAGGATGTATTTTCACTGGTTGGACGAGAAGCGTTGCTCGAGCGTCGGCGATACTGACGTAAACATCCGAAGGAAACGGACGCACGCGATAAGCCAAGAGAGACGTACACGTGTACTCAAAGAGCTTCGAAGCTTCTTAGGAAGTTCCTGGCATCTACAGAAGCTCGGATACTCAAGACGGTAAGCTTCCTATATCACGTGCGAAGCTAACATGTCCCACGAGAGCCACGAGAGCCACGAGAGCGACTCTCGTACCGACGCGACCTCTAGACGATCTTGCATTCACGTTGGATACTTACTGGCTATGGGTATGTATGTACATACGTACACTGAAGAACGATTTTATTTTTAGATTATATAATACAGAACACATGAACACATAATGCACGTATATTATAGCGTTTTGGTATAGTCACTGCTGTGACTCGAGGATTTGATTTTCCAGTGACACTTTTAGGTTATGTTCAGGACTCCCCCTTGACGTGTCGCATCGCGTTCGTAGCTACCATTGGCCTTTTTGGCTCGAGAAATAAAGTAGAGAATTTCAACGTTTACGTTCGATTTTATTCGCATGTGGAATTCGGTGAAGCTTGTCTTTGGCGATACGTTACCGTTATACGTTTTCTTGAAAATAAATTACGGTTCGATGCGCTGTAAGCTGCACGTGAAATCTTTGAGATTCTTTTTTTTATATATTCAAGTACAAAGTATTATATTTGTTTTATTGTTTATTTCAATGATTTATTTACGTTATTCGAAACGGATGCAATTGAGTAATTGTATGTAAATGGGTGATAGTGATATCTGTTTTAATTGATATTGATGAAATAATTTTGCAAATTTTTACTATTGGAATGGCCACGCGAAGCAGCGCGCGGGCTGTCAGTGTTAAACTCTGCGTATCCGAATGGCCTAGAATCGTAACAAAGTTTCAGATTGCAATTGGATTTTTATTATCTCATGTATTTTTATCCAACATGCTATTTAATACAGATATGTATATTCTCAACCGACACGTCCTACATTGTCTACTTAGTAAATTCTCTTAACTCTCCTTTACAGATAGAAGTGACTTTCTCGAGGTTCTCATCAGTCATATTAATCGGTGCTGATAATAAATATCCCGAGAATATCAGTAGCAGTGAAAATACCAAAAAAAAAAAAAATGTAATTTTGAAAAATTTCTTTTAAATCCATGCAAGTTCTAATTGATTAATTTTTCCATAAATAATCAATACTTATACTTTCTAGTCTCACCTGGCAAATTGATGTATTATTGGCATTCGACCTGAATAGCATTGAGGCCTGATAGCATGATAAACATGGAAGTTTATACTTGGTATAAGCAACTTTTCTGTGTCAATCCAAATAAATATTTCTTAAAAGAATAAGGCAAAGCGAATGTAAGACAGGTAAGATTATAGGTTAGTTCTTTTGTCTCTGAAGAAAGCACACAGGCATATATATATAGTAATGGAGAGAATTTTTCTGAAATGACCTCCTATTCTCTCCACTTTCTTCAGGGGCGTAATTGTCACCGTGAGCGATAGTCCGCTAACTGTTCGAACGGCGTCATTTGTTTTCCGGACGGAAAAGCTCGACCTCCTTTCGCTCTCAGTTATTAAGGAATTGCCCGGGCGAAGTGAGTTCGCCACAAGAGGCACAATAAAGGCGACGAATCTTGTTTATCGGTCCCTCACGGCGGTTCCGTTGGCGCCGCAGCGCAGCCGCAGAAGTATGTAAATTTTTGTTCATCCTCGTTAAGAAAGAAAAAGAAGGAGATAACCTATCGCCATTTTGGAATATACTGTAGCCACTGCCGAGCGGGGACCAGGATGAACGATAATTTGCATATTGACAAAACGAATCTTCGGCAATGGCATGTCTGCTTCGGATGGCTGTTTTTTTTTGAAATTACCTATAAATTCGGGAATTTTCATTGCTGTTCGCGAAAACTGGATCTTCACTGTAAGGAGGTTCAATGTGGATAAGACTGAATCGCGAGTGAAATTCTTCGTTATTTTAAGGGATTTCGCACGAGGCTAAACGAATAATCGTCGTGGATTACTTGGAAACGTTAATTGGGCGGGTGAAGAAAATTTTGTTACTTCCGACTGTCTTAGATTGAAATTACTGAATTACGATTGAAATTCTTCGTTATTTTAAGGGGTTTTCGCATACAGCTAAACGAATAATCCTCGTGGGTTACTTGGAAACGTTAATTGGCGGATGAAGAAAATTTTGATTTAATGTCCGACTGTCTTTATGCAGTTTCCTTTAAATTACTTCTTATATATATATATATATATATTATCATTACGCTATAGTACCCCATACTGCGCATTGCCGTAGGATAACAGGCACTTGACACTTATTTACGTTCAACGTGAATTCTAGTCCTGACGGCGGCGCCGAGGAGCGAGGAGGGTCGAGGCGGCTCCCGTTCGTTTAGCATGGAGTCAGCCAATTTGTTTCATTAAGCAAACTCTGATTAATTATCATTCTTAGTAATTGCTTATTTTGGTGGACAGTTTAAATTGGATTCCCCTTTAAATTTGTCAGGTCTGCTTCATCCGTTTCCCACTGTATTAAATATCCTTGTGTTATTGGTTAGATATTACCAGAACTAGAAATCCCTTTCGTTAGGTATATTTTGAAATTAAAAAAAAAAACAGCTACCTCCATTTTGATAATAACTTCATAGCGAACATCTCCTGCAGATTGAGGCTGGCAGACATCTTTATTAGAATCTCGCACGGCATCTCCCCTTTCATCTTTCAACGAGGTTTTCCCAACCCACCCTTATTTCATAGTATAAACTAATAAAGGGATCAAGTCTCTCTGTAACCAGTATGAAGTTGGCTGCTTTTACGAAATTGCTGCCGTTTCGTTAGAGGATGAAAAAAAAAAAAAAAAAAAATTCCTGAATCCATACCGGGAACGTAAATTTCCTTTAGTCAACACACTTTTAATAATCAACCAAATTCGTTTTTTTTTTTTCTTCATAAAAATTACATCACTGCTTTGAGTATGTTTTCGTGTCGTTCGTATCTTCTAATTTCACTGTCAACCACGTGACGGCCGTCGGGACGTTAAATTCGACGCGTCCTCGTCTCTCTGGCATATTGGAAAAAAAAAAAAGCGTAACACGTTACTTTTATGCAGATGGCAATTAGCACTGTGTTATCTTTTCATTAAACAGCCATTGCTGCCAACTCGTGTAATTTATTGTCACCACAGCCTCACAGAGGTCATACCAGTGTGTACACACGTGGCGATTAAAAAAATTTTCGCCGTCCGTTGGACAAGTGACTTGATACGGTAAGAAAGTAGAAATTGATTTATCGAACTGTTTCACGCGCGACGCCATTTTAATGGCGATAGATAAGACCGGCGATATCAACAAATGACCAAATTCGGAAATCCGATAGGGATTTTGCTATCAAACTAGAATCCCCAGGACAATTCGAGCTCGCGTGGATATCGTTAAAACTTGGTGTCAGAATTTTATTACCGGACGCTCCGTCACGAAATGTCCTCCGGTGAGCGTCGCGACGCAAAATCACTTTCAAAACAAACTACCCGTTTACACCAAAACTTACTTTTATCCTAGAAATTAGTAATTCGCGTCCATATATATATCATAAATTCAATAGCAATGCCTATCATTAATCATAGATCCATAATAACAATAGCAAATAGTCAAAACATACAAGTTCTTTCGAAATATTTGTACTCGTCGAGTCACTCGGTCGGTAACTGTTTTTCTACGAATAGGTATAATAAATCCGAACAAGATACACGTGAGCGTTGCTAAGCAACGATGTCAAGTTTACGAAAAATTTCCTATGGTAAAACAGAGCGATATGCCACTGGTGTTATTTGACACAGCATTTCCTAGCGAACTACGTTCGCTTCGTTATACATATAAATGCTTAACGGTAGTGGCGACGTCGGCAAAGCCATTACGAATCGTATTGCTGGCGTCGGTAATAAATCCGTGAATTACTATTTACGAAATCCCAAGGTCACGTAGTTCGCGTATACCATGCATATACAAGTAACGGCGTGAAGTTGCGTCGCGTCGGTACCAGCCAGCATTGTCTAACCGGTAAGTAGACATGGAGACTCTTCGTCCAGGAACAGCCAAATCTTCCTAATGAATTTCTATGGAGATGCCAGGATGCTCGGGTGGATTACACGTATATAGGGTGTCATTTAAATCGTTGTTTGGTGATAAAAAAAAATGACACGTACAAGTAAAATACAGCCCCGTATATAGTTGACTGCATAAATAAAGGTTTCTTTTACGATGTCTACGACACCCCCCCCGTTATATTACGGCGATTTGGGAATACGATGTTGCAAGGGTTTGTTGTCGGTTCGTAATCCACGTCAAGACATTCCACCCAGTCTAGACTAGTCTACCCCCCTGTATACTGGGTGATTCATAACTACGCTTGCATATTATTACAGCGTACCGTGTAATTTATGTGGATGGAAATTTTTTTTTCAATTTTATTACTTTTTTTTTTGAGGTATTGAAATTTTGGATTTTACATACGGGGTGGTTTGTAAATTATTATTTTTATTCGCACAAGATTCTTCGGGCTTTTCTTCTACTCGGTGTAAATCGATTTGGATCGACGTAATTGCCGAATTAAAAGAAATTAATTAGAAGGGCGCTGCTGCGTTAGTAGTTCCAAGAGCGGAGGGTACGCTACTATTAAATCACCCTGTGAATTGGGGCTCGACACTTCGATACGGAAATATAGGTGGCGCTATAGTAGCGCCAGCCGTGACGGCAGACCCCGTTTTCACTGGGGTTCAACCACTTCATAGGGATTTCGCTGATGTGTACGTATCGAAAAGCACAGTCAGGGTGTAACGTGCTTCAACATTATTATAGAGTAATTAGATGGAAATTTTCGTAATTCCAGAAATAGTCAAGCCGTCATCCAAAGACTGAAGAATTTCTTCATTAACGATCATCGCCATTGGTTGGATACTGGATTACGTCAGCAACGGGATAACTTATATTAAAAAGTCGCTTTATTGAAAAATTACTAATTTATATATTTAACAGTTTAACGTTTACGCGTTAAAAAAAGCATCTCGATAAAATGTTCTAAAAGCGTTCCTCTGACGTCACGAATTTTTTCGCGCCGATATAGTCGCGTGTTTCGCCGTCGGAAGAAAAAAAAAAAAAAAATTTTCTTCTCCGACGGTCCAGCCGGTAATCCCTGTAATTTTATAAGGAAGCAGGATCCCTGGTCTAATCAATAATTTGGTATTCAGGAGAGCCTGTAATTTCTTATTAGCAGTTAAGACAAGGTGGATTTCCGTGGTCCATTAATAGCCCTCGCTGGGCCTTTGGGCTCCCGGCTAGGTCAAATGTAACTTAAGACTCACAAATTACTCGAGCGTTGGCGGTAATGAGGCTCTTTCGATTCTGCTCGCCACCAACCTCGAGTTCCTCTCTGCTTCCCCGTCTGCCCACTTCCCTTCGGCCTGCGAAGGTTTTGCTACTCTGAGCTTCCAAGGGCGACAACTCGATCCCCCGTCGCACACTCGTCTTCGTGTCTCTGGGAAGTTAAAAAAATACTGCCGCGCCTCTCACTGTCGCCGACGGAGATCGCCCAGTGCGAAACGTAAGTCTTAGCCCGGACATCCACCCACGGTAAAAATGGGTAGTATATACGTATACCGTAGAACTTAGCCGAGACAAATTTTCCGTTGTAATTTTTATAACTCCAAAACATAAACAGAAAGGGTCATGGGGGTAAGTAAAAAAGTTTTTTTTTTTCAAAATATAAATTTACTCAAAAATTATTTTATCATTCGTATCACTTACTCGTATCTGAATGAGGATTTTCAAATCGCGTTACAAATAGCACGTCGCTTAAGAAACTCCTGTAATAATCCATTATCCTCCCACGTGACGTCCCACGTGACAAAATAACAATTCGCATTACGAATTAGCATTGAGTTAAGAAAATTATTCAAAAATTCTTATACTTTCGTAATACCGATTGTCAAGCGCGCTATAGTCCGATGTACGCGTAGTTACTAATCGAGATAGCGAGTGCGTACTTTTATTCAGCCGTTGCTAGGCAACACGAAAAACATTAGAATAACAAGTACTGCGCGCGCAGAACCGGTTAGCGTTAACGGACAAGACCGATTCAAATTCCCATCAATCTTCCCGCCTAGCGACAAGACGCGACAGTCGGACGCAAAAATATTTCAAACGAATCGTTCCTCTCTCTCTCTCTCTCTCGTGTCGGCAATGCGTTCGGTGTGGTCACGTGGGCGAACGCACGGGGATAATTTTCACGTAGAAAATAACTTAGTCGCGAATACAATGAGAATAGGAAACAATAACGATAGGAGTTTCCATAATGCATGTACCAGGGGGTGATTCTCTCATTTTCCAACCCTTCCTCTTGTCTCGCCAGTCGCTACGTCATTAAGCTCCCAACGCGTCGCACTCATATTCCAGTTGGTAGAAGTTTCTAGGTTTATATATATATATATATATACACACGTACATTACGCATGCACGTGCATATAGCGCAGCCCTGCACCCCTTATAAGGGATGCGTAAACCGCGTGCTAGACTCGTACCTATAGTACGGTTACCTACAGACTCCCGTACGACCCTTCCCCTATACTCTGTATTTGAAACTACCCTTACCAGGGTATATATATATATATATATCCGGGTAGCAACTGCACGGAACAAAGTAGCACGGCTTCCATATTGGATATGGAATCGCTATGGGAATACTCATATGGTACATAGGAGCATTCGGTTTTCGGCTGGAATTTCTGGACGGTACATATGTCTCTATCGAATTACCGGCCGTGCTTTCGGCCCTAGGGAATTTTTTGTCTGGACTTTCGAAACGAGACGGTTTATCGGGGTATACGTTGCGTCAACGAAATAGATTTTCATTTAGATAGGAAAACCGGAGTTTTTTCATTGGAAAAAGTTTATACGGTTCGCGTGAACGTGTATGTCTATACTCGGTTAGGAGTAAATTTGTTCACTCGGTATAATACGTATACCAGGCGTGGAATTGGTCAGTGATAATTTATGGCCGTCGAGCGAGAAGTTTGTCGTTCAGTTTTTCGCCGCTAGGGGATTCTAGGGAATTTCTTGAGAATCACGCGAAACTGACTATGTCAATGTAATACGGCGCGATTAACGCGCGTCTTAGCGGGTCGACTTTTACTCGGGGGCGTCGGAGAGCCAAAGTTTTTAGTATGCTGCGCCGTGTAGCGAGTCTCAATAAAAGTTACGAAAAGTTTCGCCAACAGACGTCGCCACGAGCGAGAAACTTTTTTTCGTGGCTCGGAGTTTACCTGGTAATTGTACAGATCTTAATCCTAAGAGGGTCGTATCGTGGAATTTGCATGGGCAGCCGAGACGGGAAATTAAATCGGCTACCGTTTGCCTGTGGTTTGTAAACTAGTAGTTTTTTTTTTCTTTTTTTTTTTCATTCGTCTAGGGAATTATCTTTGGTTCTCTTAATTTTGAACGTGGAACATCGGCTGCGTACACTCTGAATTATTTAGTGCTCTTTTGAATTTAACGCTTCGCTGTGGTTCTCCTCCTGCTCCGTCTGCGACTCGGTTCGTTTTCACTTAACTGCACATTTACGCGCCCGCCTGTCTCTTCGGTCGCGTCCCTTTTTTTTTTTCAGTTTGCGTAAAAACGAACGGAGGCGGCTTTAAATCGCACGGCAGACGACAGGCTGTTTCAAAAGTGGACTGACGCGCTGGTTACGACATGGACGCATAGTCGAGGGTTATTGTACTGCACAGCACATTGTACTGTATATATGTGTGTATATATATATATATATATACATATGTATATGGCAGTAGTAAAATGTACATAAAAACATGCGTGATACGCATTCGGTCGATTAAAAGCAAAAGCACATCGCGGATTTAACTCGGCACATAAAGCACGTTTCGGTGGACGACGAATTATGAAAAGAATTGAATAAAATATTTTTTTTTTACTCATCTCGTTTCTTATTACAGTAGCCGAGCCGTGGTTACTTAAGGAGCGAGGAAATCGTGTCTGGCGGCAGTCCCGGTGGTAGGTTAAAAATTCAGACTGTTTTTTTTTTTAAAGACATTTATTTTTTTTTTTACCTCGCAGCACGCAGAATAATCCCACGAGTAGTTGCGTTAGTTGAGAATTTTTAATTGCACTTGGCCGTTACGTCTGCGTACCTGCAATCCACTCGAACCCGTCTGGTCGTCTAACCGAAAACAGTAGCTTCGACGGCGACTGAAGTTCCATGGTTAATTCCGTGATTAGTTTTCTTCCTGGTGGCCGCTATTTTTTTTGTCTTTTTGTCTTTTTTTTTTTTACTTACACTTTTTCGATAGGACACTTGATTTCCATCCGAATTTCTTCGTTCCACTCGGAACTTTGAATATTCTGTATTCCGGACGACTGTACCTCCGGCTCGACGAGTTTTTACATCCTGGAGGAGTAACGCGCGCAATTAGTCGGGCTTATCAGCAGGCTACTTAGGAGAACGATAATGAAAATTACAGGCGACAATATCAGTTCGGACGGAATGACTTTTTTTTCGTTGTATCCGAAGGATTTTATTATTTTTTTTGTTTAAATTGCTCATTGACGTAGGTTAGTTTTTGGGTGGACGATTTTCGAGGGTTAATTAGTTATGCGATTGACGTCACTCTGTCGGAACGAGTTTTTCGTAAATTGATAACGAAATTTCATAGGGCGATAATCGTCGCTTTGAAAACTTTATTATTTCGATTTCAACGCACGGGAGTCACTCGCTGTTTTTTTTGCAGCTTCGTGTCGTTCGGCAAATAAATTCACGTCGCGATCGGTTGGATCGGTACGAATGACCGATAAGGGAAAATCGTTTTCCTGTAATCTGTAATTTATGTCTTACGAAGAAATTTTTTCAAATTACAGTTTTTTTTTCGAAATTTCTATTGAAACAGTCCAATTTTGTATTTTAGTGTACCTCGTTCATTTTTTTTTACAGTGGATAATAGTTAAACGGCGGAACGCGGATTTTGGAAAAATATTATACCTCTGGTTGATATACGAAAGGTAAATAAAGGACTTCTAGGAGACCCTTTTACGGATCCTGAATTCCCTTTGTCCTTAAGGCTAAACCGAGGCGCGACAA
>JARQSV010000435.1:450806-466799 GCA_030142285.1 Calameuta idolon
GATTAATCGTACCGATTTATCAAGGATGTCCGATTCGGTAATTACATACATGTATGATTGTGCCTCTTACCCATGTTTCGGTATACCGATAGTGTGCGCAGGAGGGAGAATGGATTGAGTAAAAAAGTAAAAGAATAGGAAGGAAATTACGGAAGTGGATATAGTGGATGATGATGAAGGACGCAGATGGGCGAAAAGGAGTAAATTCGAATCAGTCACACCCTTTGCTGTACGTCGTGTTCGTAACTACCGGATCCTTTGTTTTACTTGTTATCACTGAACGTTATCATGTTATTTGTCAGTCTGTCGAGTATATGGATACACGCGTTATATTTTCTCTTCAATGACGGAGACTCTTGGTAATGCTTAAGAGGCATGACAATGTGTCAAGTCTTTATGGATATACCGGGTGATTAATGTGAACTGCCTGTAGGCACTGAAATATGTGTTATAACGTACCAAGAATAATTAAGCCATTAAGTTAAACAGTTCGAGGTAAGTGGAAATCATGCGGAACATATTTTTTTTTCGTATAATTTATTTTCTATTTGAAAAGGAAATTGTGATAAGTTTAAAAGTTCAGGAATTGAATTACGTCCGGTCGGTAATGTAGTAATCATAGGGGAATTTTAAACAAAGGGTTGGAACCCCTGTGTGGTGTGTACTGCGCTACGGGGCTTCCGTGGACGACTTCACTCAAGAAGCGTTACCGAAGCCCTCCCCTCTCCATCCCTCCCCTATCCCACCCTGGTCTTCTTACCCTCAAGGCATTGACAAGATTACCGCGAAGCGCAGGATTCTCTCTCGCCAAGTTTTATTAGTCATCCGAGGTAAATTCCGGAAACTCGTCGGAGGCTGGAGGCGAGTTTATTTTTTGTTTTTCTTTTTTTTTTCTTCTTCTCTCCTCTCTTCTCCCTATTGGTTTTCGCGGCTAGACACAAACGTTATGAAACTGGTATAGTGTAGGGTAAGCAAATAGAAAAAAAAAAAAAAGAGGGAGGCTGTGAGAGTTTAATAACCAAGCTCTTGGAACTTGTACCAGCTGAGTAGATACCGAAGAGATCAGTTATACTTCTAGATTCTGGATAATCATTGATATTCAATAGGGTGTGAGATTTTAATTATGTACAGGGAAGGAGGTGGGGGGGGGGGGAGGAAGGGGGATTTCGGAAGGATAAAATAATCTTCGATCTGACGAAAGAGCGAAATTTTGAAAAATAATCCAAAGCGAAAGAGATGCAGATGAGTCTGCATGGACCAGAGATGTTCAGTTAGGATGATTTATATCCACGCGGAGAATCTCAGGACGATAACTTCGTCAGAGCTCGTTGTTCCATCCCAACTTCCGTTTCCGACTCGGACCGACAGTCTAGTTGCCTTCTGGCTTTGGGCTCGGTAAACATTTTTCGCTCATTCCCTCATCTCGGAGCTGGACCCAGCATCCGCTGCTCATTGCCCCTCCTCTCCATGACCAACCATGTTTTGGCCTCTGACGTCCCGACGCTCGGCGATCTGGAATTCCGTATTCCGCGGACGATCCTGGCGAATCTCGCCAGCTTTGAACCGAGTGGCGAAACCCGAGGCTACTCGGAGCCCTGGCTCAAAAAATGTTCCACCTTGGTCCAGGGTGTCTTGTCCGAACTCTGAACTCGATTGGCTGTCATCTTGACCCGCGTAGTCGTTACCTGTCTCTATCGACTACTGGATGCACTCTGGCGGTGTCTCTTTAAACGAATTTAAGATGATCAGATTTCGAGACTGGCATCCCTGATGACCTCAGTTCCTCCGGAGTGGGATCATAGTCTTATCATCGACCTTGAACCGAGTTCAAACCGAAAGTAACGATCTGATCTCAACCGAAAGCTCATCCCTTTCCTAGTGCGTGTACCCATGGCCGAAACAGGGGTCGCGACCAGGTCCAAGCAATTTAGAAAGGATTTGCCTGGATCCGCAAAAGGACTTAATTCAAAGCGGAGCTAAGGTCACGAACGATCATCATCATCCTGAGCCCTGGGATCAGTCCCGAAGTCCCTAACCTCTGGTTCTTCGGTGCATTCATCTATTTTTCTTTTCGTCTCCAGGCGTTTATTAAACTTCTCGATGAAGGCGCGCTCGCCCCATCGAAGAGTGGCAGAAGAAGGGAGCTAAGTAGAGAAAGGGAAAAAAAAAAAGAAAGAGCAACCGGCAGGGAAAGAAAGTTTCAAGGAAAGTTTTCTTCGCGGGTAAGATCGGTAACGAGAAGCCAACAAGATGGCCGTTACGTAACGTCGACCTAGAGGCTTCACTTTTATTTTTTATCCTTCATCCTCCCTTGTTTCAGCCAGTCTTCAGGGTGACATTTGAATCTTCGAGTGGCTGGCAGCGGGCGCTCTTGGCTACGTTGGCGAAACTGCCCTCCTCTGTCGTCGTCACTGATGTTAGTGCCGGGGTAGATGCCCGCTTGAAGGTTTCCTAGTTCAAGCTCCGCAGATTGGCTGCTTTGTTCGAACGGCCAAGAACCCGTGTACCTCCCTTCACCCTTCTGGCCCCCACCCCCCTCCCTTTGTCCCTCGCGTAAACTCTTCGGCAACCCCACCCGCCCCCACACACCTTCCTCTTTGGCCCTTCGAAATCTACCGTCGCTTCAGCTCTACGGTGAACCCAGTGCGCAGACGAGGGAGTAGAGACGGTGTTGCAGCACTGACGTGGCTCCAGGTTGAGCGTGACCTACCTATTAACCATTCCGCTTTTACTGCTGCTGCTGCTGCTGCTGCTGCTGATACACTCTGACGCTTGGGATCTTGGGCTGCTACCTGCCTGCTATTGCTGTTACTACTTCTGGAGACTAACTTTTCTTTCTTTTTTTTTCTTCTATGTCTTCTTCATATATTGCTACTGGGGCGGTCAGTGTGGTCAGGAGGATTGTCCTAGGTACTCCTGGAGAGAAAGTCGAGAAAATTATTGGACGACTCGGGGAGGGGATTTAACAAGTAATTGGTACAGTTTCTGAGACAGGCAAAGTCTTAGGAAGGTTAATGTTGATGTTTTGAAATTTTTTAAGATATCAATGGACCATGGGATAATTTTTTCTGTATGTGACAGATCTACGCGCATTGGTCTTTCCTTCTTGGGAAAAATGTCAAGAAGGTTAGTACTATCGTTTTGATAAAAAAATAAAGTATGCATAAAATATTTAATTAAAATATTAAAAGCGAATAATAACTGATCTTTCAAATTACCTAGTCTCGGTACACGAACTCTCTTTCTTCTCATTAAGTAAAGGTACAAAAGGAGGAATGCCAAAAACTCATCTCCGTATGCTAATTCGCCAATAAGTCTTTGCGATTTTCTCCATCTTCTTGCCATTTTTTTTTTTCTTATGTTTGTCATAATTTACATAATCTCATTCGCGTCAATGCACTTTACTTTCGTATGTATTTTTAATGTTTGCCTATAACGTTATCATGTTGCGAATTTATCGTAATTCTTATTTGACAATATATTTACTATACATATATATATATATATACTGTATAGAGCTCTTATCGATTTTACACAAACTATTACTGATAACTTGCGAAATCTTTGCCGTACGTAGCCGCAAGCGTATATTCGCCCACGTGAAATTTTCTCGTAGCGTCCGAACGCTCATGGAATAACACAGGGCAGAAACTTCTTCGATTCTTATTCCGATACGGTAACAAAAATAAACCAAATATTTGAGAAAAAGAATTCTCGAAGTTGTAAGAAATCGCTATACTGCGTAACCTGTACACTAGGCACATACAGGTATACAGATCGAAGTAATATAAAAAGTTTATAATCTCGCAATTTCCACATGGCCGTAATAATTTGCAATTCCAAGAGAAAAAAAAAAAAAAAAATTATCGTAAAATACATATCGCTAAATTGGCAATCGCGAACGAGTGCAGCCATTGTAACGAAATGAAATTGCAAAATTTTCACGAGCAACACACGAACACACAAATTCATATATAATTCGCAATTCCTATATTCCATTTCTCTCCTTCACCCTCGTTCTGCCTAGCTACGAGTTATCGCCGTGAAAGTAATTATCGCGACAATTAAAAATATTTTTCCCAACGTCGTCACAGTAACGTCCCGACGCTCGACGACTTGATAATCACCTCGTCAGACCGAAGTAATATTTATCCCCACGTTGGTTTCTCTTTTTTTCTCTCCCAAGAATATAAATTACATCGTCGACAAGTTTCCACAGGAAAAATTATACCTCGAGATACGAAATAACGTGTTACTCGCAGACGTTTCGTGCTTTACCCTTTTTTTCTTTGTATTCCTCTCGTCCGCAATTCCCAATGCGAATAAAAAAAAAAATAACGCAAAATTTCACCACGAAGCATTGAAACAAATCGTGATAACTTATTTCTCCGACTTCTTTATCGTCCGCTTAAAGAAAATCTCGAAGCACTGCACTCTGCACGTATTACCAAGCAGGTTACCGACCGAGTCTGTAATGTAAAATATTTCAATGTAAACAAAAAGGGGGAATTAGACTGGAAAAGACTTTCAAGTCAAATAACAAACCTTCGGTAACTTGCGCTTTCATTTAATTTACAGAGCAAAGGTTTCTCGATTGGCCAGCATAATTTCGCGATTCCCGTTTAACGTTCAACCAGCGAGTCAATATTGATGCCAGCAGGAAACGTTCTTTGGGTTTGGATCGATCCCACTTCGCAGAGGATATCAAAGAACATTTTTTATCGAGATTCCGAGGTTCAAGGAGAAAGAGAAAGAGAGAGAGAGAGAGCTACGAAAGAAAGCCTTTTTAATAATGAATCGAAATTGCCTCGGAAACGGAAACGATCCACGAAGGCAATCTCTGGGCACGCGATCAGCCATGGGGTACGTCGTGGTATAAGTTTCTTTTTTTCTATCCACCCCATATACGGGCATTTCTTTTTTTTTTACCCTGGAAAATGGATTCGGGCAATGAGCAAACGAGATAGCAACGGCTAAAAATAAGTAACGACTTACGATTACGCAGACGGAAGACGTCAGCGAGCGGCTCTCGGTTTCATCAAGATGAAGTTGATTGGTCGACGGTGACGTTGTAGGGTCAAAGGTTAAATTGAAAGGACCTTGGTCAGAGTGTATCCTGAACACGAATCGTAGATTTGCCCGATGGAGATTTCCAGCGTTTGACAGGTAAAAATACAAATGGCTACCCCTCCGGGGTAAATACGGCGGAAGCAGTAAAGATGTATCGTGCCTGTTACGTAACACGGCGGATATAGGTATACAAACTGGTAGAACGCTGACGTTCAGGTAAATTATCCGGAATTAAAGAGGCTCTGGAATATAAAGTGATTTCGGTGGACATTTACCTTGGTTAACTGTCTGTAAGAGCAGCGCGTTCTGTGCGGCGATATTGTACGTACACGAAAGCACGAATTTCGGATCGTATTATTTTCTGCTGTTTCTTCGAAGTCCTCGCGCGACGTAGGAAATTTCTCTGTTATTCGAATTTCACACTCGCGATCTCTCGACCCCAACATCCCAGTCCTGAATTGTTTGCCTCTCTGCTCCCCCGTGCCACCGTCGCTTAATCGCCTATGAATTATACGCTCCGACGTCGAGTTACTTGCGCAATTATTTGGCGAGCTCGGAAAGTAGCGCATTTCTATACAAATTCGTACCGAGCACAGTACAAGATCATTATTTCTAAGGTCTGAAGTCACGCGAAAAGGAATCGACGTCCGGTAAGAATTCTGACAGGGTTGACAACTTCGTGACATAGAAGGCATAACCTCAAAAAGAAAAAAGTGTCAGAAAGCTAAGTAAAAAAAAATAGAAATAAAAAACGCAATAAGATTCCATAAAGAACCTGTAACGTTATGTGACTTAGGTGGAATAAAATGTAATTAAAAATTCAACAGGAAAACATACCTCGTTTAACGTTGACGTTAATTAAACCAGATCGCCGAGCCCTTGGTAAGGTTTACACCAAAAGCGTAACAGATTGCCAGTTAAGTACGATATGGCAAAACGACGTCGGCGTTGGCATCTCGGCCGTTCGTGTTGCAAGGTGCATGCAAAATGCATAAACGTTAGAAGGCGAAGGGCGCACATATATATATATATATTTGCACAGACTCTAAGGAAATACTGCTAATTTATACGGGCCGCATATTAGGGCAACCGGTGCGCCGCGGCGTCGGGCATCGTCAAATCTCTCGGGGTCTTCGTATACGGTTTACCTCTCTACGCTTAGCCTGTAAAATTCCTCACGTGTCCGACTATGCAAATTTTATGCTCGAACAGCTACCAATTATGCCACTTGTTCCTGTGGAAATTAGGCTACTGGAGTAAAGTCAGTGGTACGAACTTGACGCGAGAAATGCTTTTTGCGCTTCCCTTCTTCCCCGTGGGCTATTTCTATGGTTCAACTTGGCCAGTGTTGTTACCAACCTTCCTGTCGAAAACTAACGAACTAAATTGTCGCTGCTGTTGTTCGCACCGGGAATGTATTTATATTTCTCACGTAATTTCACTCGGTCTCAACCGTACTGGTATACAGTGCGTGTCCTACAGAATTATAGGTTATAATTCACTGAAACGTATTTGAATTTGTACCGGTAAACTTTATTTTCCTTGTCGTAAAGGAGAATGTTACTTCGTTAAGAGTTTCTCGAAACTCGCTACAGATGTCACTGGACGCCGCCTGCCAGACATGTTGCGACACGTCGAGCAGCAGACGACGCGGTGGAGACACGCGACGGCGTCGCTTTAGCCTATCTTTTGCCTTTACGTTAAATCGCTTTTGAATTTCGGTATAATGGCGTCTTTTTATTACGGTTTTACCTTGGCTGATGCTATTGAGTTACTCGCGTGTTAAATCGACAGATGGGGTGTGGAATCTGTATAAGATGTCGAAAGATCAGGATGGGATTACGATCGATTGACTCGACGGTGATTCAGCTTGAGGTTTGACTTGATATAATTAATAAATAACATTTTTCTTGTTCGGATGATATATTTATCGTACGTTACTATATGGATTTACTGTGCTTTCGTCGAGGAAGGAAATCGAGTATCGTTTAAGGATCGTCTGGGAAAAAAAAACTCGATTCCCGTAAACTTCCCTGGATGCGCAGCGTCCTTTCTTCGTTCGATGTCTGATTATTTATTTATTTACAAAATCTATACCCAGTGTGTTGTTCTATGCCAAGGAGCTTCAAATATCTTCCCACTAGGCGTTGTAAGACCTGGATAACGACTACGGCTGCCCTTAAATGGTCGGCCATGATTCACAGGATACGAACGGCAAGTCTTCTTTTTTTTTTCTCTTCGTCTCTTTCTCTACCTTCTTTTACCATAGTCAATTTACGATAATGCTATCGCTTCTCCATGGGAAGGAAATAAAACCCATAACATCCGCATATAGGCGCGTGGAAAATTCCGTTGTTCCTGTGTCCTTAAGGAAACCTACGCTTCTTTGGAAACTGCTTCAAAAGAGAAAATTCAAGACCGTCTCGTTCTCTGCGTTTGGAAAAAGTTTTATAGGCATCCATATTGACCTCGCCGACCTTACGTGCATACAAGGAGGTTGATACGGCCTACAGTGATTGTATATATAAATATATTTTTTTTAAATGGTTTTCGATAATATATCTGCTCAGACAATATATTCACTTTAGATGATACTATAAAAAATGTATTACAATCAATTTTGAATAAGTAAATAAGAGATACTGTAATTGAAATATACATCAACTACTGGTGTATCTAACCAAGCATGTATTTACATACAAAATTTATACGGATTATGATTTAAAGTCAGTATTGAATATCAATTTAGGATGAATCGAGAATCCATAGATCCGTAATCGTAGCTATTTCTTTATATATAAGAAGCTCAATAACCGATAACGAAATACGAAGCATTGCTGATGTCTGCACAGGCGGATTATAAACGATAATAAATAGTAGTCGGTGCAAGTCGATTCTGAAGTCTCTTAAGAGCATAAGGAAATCTCTTGGACTCGATCGACTGCATCTCTTCTGGTGCATCCTGTACTGCAATTCTAAGCCCTGTCAAGGTAGCAAAACAAAGGCGCCAAATTGAAGCTAGAATATTCACTCTTTCGAATGGGACCAACAGGAGAGCTTAGCGAACGAATTTTTTTAAAGACTCAAAAAAAAATAGTACTTTTTAAGCACATGAAATGCACATAATTATTGAATATTATTTTTTCTATTATCCCAATAAATGTGCGTGCCGTTGTCCCATAGAGACTGTAAAACGATCGGCTTCGATCTCGCGTGATATTTAAAAATTCGCATTTTTTCTTACTAAAGCACTTAAGCACTTAATAAAGCACTTCAAAATAGACCGGTTGATTTAGCCATCAGTCCTACCGTACTAGTATTGTTCGTTAGCTTGACATTGTGCTAGCAAAACAATTGTCCCACTGTATTTCTAGCCGAACCGTATGAGCATAAAAATTATCATTGAGGGGGTGGGGGGGGCGAAGGCGAAATTAACACATAAAAAACAATTATTAAATATTCTAATCCCAATTTGGAAACTTTGTTTTCCTACCTTGACAGGGCTGCTATTTTACCCATAAAAGCGCTGTCGCGACTCTTCATTGCAGTTCACATAATAAAAATAAATTGAAATTCTCATTAAAAAATATATCGTTGTCTCACCGTAATATCCGTGCGTTGATAACATTTTTACATATTTTTTTTTTTTAATACTAAATGACATATATATATATGTATATGTATTTGATTACATATTATAAGTATACTAATCGATAATCTTGCACCACGTGAATCGTTACTCCTATTTATCCTATCCGCACGATATCTCACTCTGTTACATATATATATATATATATATATATTTACATATGTATACATATACTGTATGTACTGTTACTGGCACGTACCGCGAAACACACGTATATTTTAAACAGTTGTATATAAATGAGTTATTTATCAAAATAACACCTTTCCCTGTAATAATGTTAGGGTACATGACAAGTCCTTACGGCTTATACGAACCATATCGTGCGAGCTTGTTATATGGATCGCGTTACGCGGCCACATAAAGCATCAACACATACGTATAAAAGAAGCCTCATCGAGATCGTCGCTAAATCATACGAAATTTCGAGGAGACTTTGACTCACCGAGTTTTTGCGTTATTAGCGCAAAATCGCGTTCAACGGGCAAATACGTACACGGTGTGTGTACACTTTGCGAATTAGATGGAAAAAGAAAAAAAATTTTTTTTTTTCACATAAACGAAAAATGAAGCAAACGAGTGAAACACACGCTCGGTTCTAGTATCGCGCGTAATGCATTTGCTAATTTGTCGGGGGTTTCTTTTTTATGTCTCCGTTAGACGACATACCGGGTAATTCTGTTTTTATGAATCACGCGAAATAATTTTTTTTTTTTTTCAGAAAAGGAACTCAACTTACCAGATGACGTCACGTGACTTATCTTCAAGAGGCGACACGGATACATGATAAATATCTGTGATTCATTTCGCAAAATTGCCGAGCAACGCACGTGGCTCCTATTCGTCCTGCAATGATCGAGAGTGACAGATCATTCCGATGACCCGTGCGATAGGCCTATCGATCATTCGTGTACAGTCGAAGATATCCGATGTAATACTCAGCGACACGTAACAGTGGCAGACATCGAAGGGGAAGGCTGTTGGGTACTATTTTTTTTTTTTTTAATATAAAAACACGTGAAAGTTTAATTCACATTGAGAATCAAGGACGAGATCGGTAAGGAAAAATTATGTAAAAAATTATTGTTTGACTCACAAAATTACGTAATTCGCTTTAACGCGGTACCAGGCGCTTTCATTCGCGACTGACGGGACTATTTTATTCACAGGATTCCCTGGCGCCGAATGTTAAATACAAATTTCGAAGTCCGTCATCGAGTGACGAACGAGCACCTGGGAAGTCTGGGCACGTCGATCGTACCCACTTACTTCATCGAGACGCCGATCGACAGTCGTTGATCGGTCGCCGGGAATGATCATTGCCAGATCAACGGACTGGACCAGAGGAATAGCTTCCCGAATTTTCTTTTTTTTTAATATGCTTTGATATTACGCAACGGAGGAGGCTACTCGGGTGGGTTAAAATTCACAAAGCTAAAAGGCGAACCTGTTAGTGACTCATCGTGACGTTCGTCAGGAGGTGAGAGCGTGAAACCGAATAGTGATTCAGGCAGAGCGGTCTCTCTCTCTCCCCCTCTCGTCCCCGTTCCCCTCCCCTCCACTCATTGGCACTCGGGCACGGACGTTGGTGCAGCAGATAGCATGGCGCGCACACTTGCATAGTTTATGGACGAAAGAGACGGAGGGGAAAGGAACTTCTGGAATAAGAATTACAATGCATGGCCACGTCCTTGATGGTCTAACGACGTTCAGAATAGACCATTTCCTGTATAGCCTTTAATTTTATTAAACACTGCGTTCCCCGATACGACGGTTTTACTAATTGCTCTTTGACGTTATCTATTTAAGCGTAATCAAGGATGACCTTCGATTTCGACTCGCGTTATATTAAACGTCAAAATTTATCCCCTTGTAGTACGTCAGGTTAGTCGTATGAGAATTTCGATGTTTTTTTACTTTGTAATATAAACATAAGAAGCGATAGGGTATGCAGACTGTAGAAATTTTTCAAAATTTTTTTCATCGCTCTTGATTTTTGAAAAATTCATTCACGAGGACGGACCTTGCTTGTAATTTTTCCTTTATCCTGATCATTTTGGTTTACAAGATTTTTTTTCTTTTAGGCTTGTTTATTTTTACATGGAATTTTTTTACGGCTATTCGTTGTTTGATCTTTTCTTTCTTTTTCTGATCTTTACACTATATTGCGATCACAATTGATTTGTTGCTTCTCTATTGTTATTCATAGGCATTCGCTGTGTTGGGTAATGAACAATGGCGCCGTTAAATTTTGTGCCGATATTCCGATGATTTTGTCTAGTTTTCAATGACAATGACGTTTGGCCATTGTAGAAAATTGAATCAGCGTATCAATTCGTCTGCGGTGCCTAACGAAACGTTCTCTTTATCTATTAGATTTACATATGACTGGTCACGATAATGACTTTGATCATTACTGAATCGAACGCTTGGCTCTGTGATTGCTTTGTGTTTCATTGCCAATTCGAGCAATGATCATAAGAATTACAGATCAAACGTCATGATTCATAATTTATTTCTATTATAGCCAATCGTCGAGCCATGGGCTATATGTATGTATAGTATGTGTAGAGCATACAGAATGTTATATGTGTATAGTTTAGTTCATCCAGATTCTTGCGTGAGATGTGATTGGCATTTTGAATGTACGCTATCCCATTGCACGCTATGTGGGGGCTGGTAAATACATAATGACCAGGAAGTTATTTAAAAATATTTTTTAATGAATTTTCCTTACGAGGAACCCCCTCGGGTTAAATAATTATTGAATTTCTCAAAAGTTTTCTTGATCTCGAAAATTTGCCAAAATATGTAGGTATAACTTTGAACGTGATTCCGAAGAAAGATATTAATATTCATGATGTTCCGCGACTCGGAATGAATTTACGAAAGTAGATTAAGCCGTAATTTCGCGAGCTTAATGGAAGCCATTAAAGTTGTCAAATAGGTTTTCGTTGAATCAACTTTTTACACGGTCGAATATTATTAAGAAGAGGAAGAAGAAAAAACAGCGGAATTCGAAAAATGACAGAAAAAATATCGGCTAACGAAGTCGGTAAATTTTGAATTTCAGTATCCTCCATTTTTTTTTAGCAATGTACACAAACGAACCATAAGTTCAAAAATTGACAAAAATTTGTTTTTACGTAAAAATTTTTTTTTTCATCTTATTCCAGCCGCATGCTATTTCCACGTCTTTAAATGCCTACCTCCCTATGTAAAGCGGATATCGATTAAAGCCTCATCCACATGGCAACGAAAGACGATGTAAATTGCATCGAAAAGAGCAAGACTCTCAATGAGAACTGAGTAAGTTCGTTCTTGCTTTCATTTCTGCAGCTATGCAATTTCCCCTTAAGGCTCCCTTAATAAGTTCCCACCAAAAGGAGGATTCTTTTAGTGCGTAACGCGAAAGAGACGGCATGCAGTTCCAGAGTAACTGCAGTGACCGAATATACACGAGAGGCGACAAAAGTTATATTGAAAATCCGACCCATTACGTCCTGGAGATCGTGATACTTAAAATTTGTACACCCGTTATACAAGGTAACGATATTAGCCGATTATAACTATATCGCGGTAATTTATGAAGGTAAAAAAAATTTTTTTCTAATTCAATTTTCCATATCATTTTTTAGCCTGGTTCACTCATCGGTCATAGAAAGTTAAATGGATAGAAGGGATAACGTTATTCGTGAAAACTATTGGCGCCACTGTCGAATCGTACACATTTTATCGTTCAAGTCCGTTGTGCAGCGTGACGGTGGCGACTGATGCACATTTATTACCTACCGGGTGACGATCGAAAGTTCTTGGCATTTAACGAGATTTTTAATGGGACACCCTTATAATGCGTTAATCGATCCATAGAAGTCTGTCTACTGTACGAGTGGGTACTCTAGGGTAGAAGTTCCCCTTGAGCAGATTAAACGAGGGTTCCTCTTCTGGCGCCCCCGAGCAAAAGAAAATTTATTGATTTCCTTGAATTTCAACGTTCTTACCGCGTTCGCTGCGGCCCCTCTTTTCTTCTTTTTTTTTATTTTTATTTTCACACGGATCCACGATGATCCCGGCAGGAGCCAAGTGGATTGAGATAAGTATGTAAGGCAAAGACGCCGGGTGGGTGTAAAGTTGGTGAAGAATGAATATTTTACTTGACTTTTTATTTACCGACGGGGTAAAACGATTTTTTAGAGGAATCGTCTGTAACGATGACGTTTGGAGGTTACGTCGATTCGTTATCGAGATCGAGGGATAATTACGTATTACGTAATTGCGTACGTTCTTGGGTGGCCCATAAGATAAATGGTGATAAATTGCTTCGCATTCGAGATGAATCGAAAAATAATCTTTCTTCAGGTTCATCGAACAGGAAACAGACGAGTATCAATAACCGTTATCTTTATAGGAAAAATAAATAATTGGTGATTTCAATGGGGACATATATATTTTTTTTTTTTTCATTTATTTTTAATTTACTTAAGACACTGATTAAAGCTTTGATCTGAAGCTGCCTGTAATTAGTATCGGAATCCACCGTCGCTTCGTTTAAGCTAAGTAAGACTCAGTCGTAATACAGACTTCTGGCAGGGAAAAGATTTTCGGTGATGATTGTTATTATTTGTATCGTGGGAGGATTTAACGAGCTATATTTCTCGTACAGATTCCTTATCAGTTGTAACTAATAATATACGGCTTGTGGACACTAGAGAGTCTTATTGGATTATCCTCAATGTTATGAAAGTCCCGAGCTAAAGGATCATGAGATTTCCACGAGACAGCGTAGAAACGTATTCGAGGATTTTTCTCACGAGTCGACTGTACCCGCATGACGAGTACCGAATAACGTTTTAAAAGAGGAGAAAAAATGGGTGACAGCCTGTTGAGTATTTAGAGCAAAAGGGAATAATATATGGTGAATAATCAAGAGAAGGTAACAAGAAGAAAAAGATGATTCGATAAAGAGAAGCGAATTTTCGGTGAGCACCACTGCGCGACAGCTGAGCCCCGGGCGTAGGCGTCCAAGCGTTGTAGGGGAAGGAATTGGATGTACGGCGAGTGGGGGGTTTGAATAGGAGAGTAGGGGTACCGAGTGGTGGGGGGAATAAACACGCCGGCGCCTCAGTCGAGCCGCGACCGTTCGAGGGGCTGTTTCGTTGCTCCTGCTCGCGAACGATAAAGGTCCGTCAGAATCGTAATCGTGATCGTTAAGCCTCGTCGCCATTAGCTTGCATTTATATTCAACCTTTGGAACTTGTCGACAGTGAATAGAATCTCTCGCACGTGTTAAATCGGGTTAAGCTTTTTATTGAAACACTAGTCGTGAAACAGTGCCTGTGTCGTTCGTTTTAAGTTTGTGGCCTTTCTACACATGTACGCGCGTACACACTCAGGCACCCTCGTTCCGATCCGAACTTCCCCTCTACGCTGTGTTCTCTCCCTTGCTGTGGAGCAGCATTTCATTTCATGCCGAGTTGCACCCTTCAGTTTGGTTCAGTGAAAATCTTCGTGGTTTACGAGACGACCAGGAAACGTGGAACAAAGAATCGGAACGCCGGTTTCACGTCGATCTACGTTATCGGCAGGGCTCGGTGAATGTGAGTAATTTTTATTAATTATATTAGGTTCGAAAGGTCGATTCCTGTTCCTTACCCGCGTGGCCATCAGACTATACAAAAATATGAAGGTACAGTCTCCCATCATTCTCTCTCTCTCTTCATTCCATTCTGCAGTCTTCTCTTTGGCCTTCTTTCTCCATTCTTGTTAATTCCTGTTACCCTTGGGCTCTCTCTCTGGACCTCGGACAGTTGACTCTCCACCCGTCGGAGATGAGCTCTCACGTGCTTCGGGTACCTTGTATATCGCTTACTTTTTTAATTAATATTCCAATTGAATTATTCGAGGTTGATTTACCTACGAGTTCGAATATTATAAATTTTAATTGACAGATTTTTTCCATCGGGTCGTTCATAGAGTCTATAAGAGACTAGGTTATTTTTCTCTCGGTCTGTACTTAAAATTCTCTTTGCACTGGAATTCGTTTTAATTCCGTGCTTACGTCGCTCGAAAGTCGCTGCGCTCGCAGAAATGGAGTCACTTGAATTTCGGTCCTGTACATACGCCTACGATTTCTCAGCGCTTCCATACGGGTTGTGCGTGCGTAACTTACGTAGGCGTTATATACACGGACATTCCTGTTTCATAGAAGGGAAGCAGCATCAGGGCTGCTTTCAACGGAACGAAAGTATCCATTGGCTGCTGGTGCAAACGTCAAAGAGTCAAAGACACAAAGCCTCAAATCAGTCAAACATAGTGATGGGATAATGAGGGAGCAGGGAACGAGGAATACGGAGGATCGAAGTCTTTGACGAGGCAGGAAACCGGGTTTAACCATTGGCTGCTGACCGTCATCATTGAAATTCTAGAATCTTACAGCGAGCAAACGGTCAAGGTAAATATTTATATTCTGCCACTGAAATACCCTATTGGATATCTGCGAAATATTAAATCTTAGGTAGCGAATTATTTTGGACAGAAGCGGGTATTGAATTTTCAAAAAAAAATGTCACACGGTATTTTCAAATATTACGAATCGACTATTAATCGTATTCGACTTTCGTTTTACTCACTGAATGATAACGGTTTATATGGCACACATGTGTTATAACAGAGAGGGTGGTTACACTTTTCCAATATTCATGCAGTCAGAGGTGTTTGATTTTTTTTTTTCAACAACGTGTCAAACCGCCGTCGCTCGGGATTGTCATTTCGAATAAATTTGTCTACGGATTGGTTTTCACGGGTTTTTTTTTTTTTTTTTTCGGGCTGTATCTCGTTGCGCCTTCGTTGGGGGCTGTGAATAAGTTGAATTTTTTTTTTCCCCCATTAGTCGATTAATGCGCGGTTTTGTTTTAAATAAAAACAAAAACTATAAAACATCGTAGGTTACCTCCTTTAAAATGGTGGACGTTTAACGAGCCATGGTTTTTCATTGTAAAGTTGAATACAATTTTTTTTTCGTTTCATCGAAAACACACACGTACCTACGGATTCGAGAGAAAACTCGTGCTCCTACCGTATTTACAAGCACTCGACCGGAGTCGATAAAATCGATTTTCTTATCGAGCTCATAACGCCGCGCGGATTACTTATTGATAACTAAAGTCTGAAAGAACAGCGGCCTACACGATACAGAAATAGTATTACGGGCTATCCGGGATAAATTTTTATTTCGTTATCGGGCGTTTTCTCGGAATCTGCAGGAGGTGGTGGGGGGG
>JARQSV010000435.1:470608-493197 GCA_030142285.1 Calameuta idolon
CCCCCCCCCCCCCCCCCCCCCCCCCCCCCCCCCCCCCCCGGCAGGGGTTTAACGAGGACGCTCGGGTCGGACTGTGTTGGCCCGACGTCGGACTTCGGTAAGTCGAATCAAAGCCCGTTGTCGATAGGATTTAATCGAGTGGCAAATGACGACGGTCGATCGTCGCGATTGAAATTCGACGGATCCATTGATTTGAGCCTGCGGGTAAACTGGCATTACCATGAAACCACGTGAGAATCGACAGAGGACGGCCATGTTTTTCTTGGTGGTAAATCGTAAATTCAAAAATCTACGGTAAAGGTCATGCAAATGACTCGAGCGATCGTTTCCTCGACGAATATCGTTCTGGCATGAAGTAACGATAAGCCGTTGATGGTCGCGCACGGAGTTTCGATGCTTTTTCGTAACGGCGGGAAAATTCAAATTTTCTATACGTTATTCATTACACGGAAAGTCATTTTTTATCGTCGGATTCTCACTGTACGTACATTTTCAGCGTTTTTACGCGTCATTCGTATACGGTAGCAGCTTGCTTTGGATAAACTAAAATTTTTTTGAGTAAAAAAATTTGGAACTTTTTTAAAAAAATAATTTTTCCAGCTACCCCCGTATATCGCCTCGCGTCTTTCCACTTGACCTCAACCCGTATCGCGTTCAGCCAATCAGATTTAACGACGTCAATGGAAAATTTTTGCCAGTTACCAAAAAGTGAATTCTCTTTCATTGGTCTAATCGTCGCTCCGCGTCTACCCTGTCGGCTCAAAGTGGCCAATCTCGAGAAGGAGAATCCGTCGGCTTCATGTAAACCCGTCCCCTTTCACGTTGAACCTGGCTTTGCATTCGCATACTCTTTTGACCTACTTATCGAATGAGCCCAAGCCCGAACGGGAGGGCAGCGTTCGAGAGTTTTGCCTCTGTAAAAATGTTCGCTTTGTGCCACATCCTTCATCCTTCATGACACTCGAGTGCTCGACTGCTCGAGTTATTCAAGTAGCCACGTTTACGCGCCAGTACACACGGCATTCGTGTACGACGGCCATGAAAATATCTTGGGCCTTTATTATTTCATCTTTTTTTTTTTTTTTATTTTTCTCTCTGCAGCGCTTCAGTCACGACCAGTTTCGGTTCGCGTGTTAAATTAATTACGTACATCTACACTTGGTTTTTTTTACGTGTATATATATATATATATATATATATGTATACACGTATTTGCATGGACGCCTCTTACGTTCTTAAAGCTTGCGTAACAGTTTGATCAAATGTGCTGTACAAATTAAGTCACTTTACAGAGAGAGATCTCTTGACGAGTTAACCGGCCGTCTTTTATTATTTTTTTTTTTTTTCTTCGGTTAAATCGTAATAACGAAACCCGTCTTGAGAATCGATACGACGAACGTCGACCGACTCGCACAACATGGACAAACGACCGAGGCACGTTCGACGTGCGACACGGAGCCTCTGACTGTGACCTTGTTTTCTCGCTAGAATAACTTTTCACGATCTCAATCGACTTTTACATTGATCTCTAGCTTTCGCACGATTCCTGGATCCCGTGATCTTCCGTCTCGATCCACGCTTGATTCGCATCGGTGAGACCTATCTGAACTCCGGCTGCTCTCTTGGGTCTTAGGTGACGGTACTTCCGCTTCTGGCAACATGGACTAGGCATCTGTTACGTGTACCGGGACTGGCTCGGATCATCTGTACGATGGACTTCTGGGGTAGACCTAACCCGACCTTCCTTGTACTCCATTTCTCATATAAGAAGATTCAGTTTTACCGGTTTCATCAAGTGACAGCCTGGTTCATCTTATTCCGCACTGGTATTCAGGCCTGGACCGAGCTCGCGCACCGGTACCCGAACCACGTTCAATTTCCTACCCTATTACGTTTTGCTCTGAAGCTGCTACACCGTCGGTTCGTATCCTGCAATTTACACGGAAGTCCGTGCAAGCTCAGAATCAATTCGGCTACCCTGATCTCATCAGTCCCAGTGTATCTTTGCTCCTCTGATCTACTCGTGTCCCCTTCTGTACCCAGGGCTGGCTACTAATAACGGTGTCTGTATGTAGCGTATACCTAAATCCACCTCGTGGACCCGGTTGAGCCAGTTCTCTAATCCTTCGATCTTCTCCACGGCAAATATTCATTCTCCCTTACACCAACTGGATATATTCGCTCTGGTTCATTCTGAACTTAGCCTGCGACTACCACGTTATCGTGCGCGCGCGCGCGCTATCACTCAATCCGTGTCACGGTCCAGGTTGACCCAGGGACCCTCGACTCGTATACCCATCCGCACGAGTCTCCTCTTATTATTCCAACTCTCGAACCACGGCTCCACCGGTTACAGATGGCACTTCGGGATAGAATCACGAGGTCCGAAGGGACCTCAGCAAGAAAGAAGGTCGAGTCGCACGTTAACCCAGTCAGCGGCTACGTTCACGCGGTGTCGATCAATCGAACCCAATCCCTCCCGACGTTCGCCTAAGTCGGACCTAGTGGAGCCAATAATTCCTACTGGATTCACTAGGTCTGCGTCCACGTGTTTTTTTTATCCTTTTTGATCGATCGATATCTTATCAATTTTTTTTTTTTCGTCCATTTTTTCTACACGTCCCGGTACGTGAATTTTTTTCTTCTTCAGGCTGATTCAAATTTCTAATGTAACAAAAATGAGTCTTCGGTAATGTCGTCCGGGTCCTCACGCTGATACGAACTTCGCGTTCCTCGAGTTCAGTTAACTTTGGTTCGTCGTCTCGTTCCTACGCGGTCCAACTCGTCCTCCATTCGTACATCCAACTCGCGGTGCAGTCGAGTTGCACTCGCTGCAAAAACAAGTTCTCGTACGTGCCTTCCATTCGCGGAAAAATTAACCGAACGTCAGACGGAAGGCGCGGCGAGACGGGGCCAGGGACTGGATGGGGGCGCCGGTCGGGGGGGGGGGACGCGGTGGCGCCGGAAGTTTCGCCTCCGAGGAATCGAAAGAACTGAATGTCCTGTTGTACTTGTTTTTAATTTATTTTTTTCTTCTCGAACGTTCGTCTCGAATTCCCATTCCTCTTGCCGTCTCCTCGATGCTCTTGTCGGACTGTACCGCGATTCAAGAAGCAATACGAATACGCGCCAATTTCGGATATTATTCACACGGCCAGTATACATATATCTCGTGTCCATCCTGGCACTGAAAATAAAGCTGTAAAGTAAATGGAAAGGAGCGATAAAGGATAACGCGCCTCGCGTCGTGAGCCCGGAACACCGGCAGCAGCGGCCATTCGCGACGCGAGCGACATATTACCCTTGACACTTGTCAATCATTATTAATCGCGCGCGTCGTACGTTATGCGAGAGCGAACAATCGTTTGATTATTTATTGCACGGCAAATAGACTCTTGACACAGATATCTTTTGCTCGAGGGAATTTCCTTCTCGGCGGCCCAAGTATCTTCGCGTTTACCATGGAGTCGCATTGGGGCGGTGAGCTAACGGTGTTTAGAGTATATCTTGCGTACAGTCAAGGATGAATCTTTCGGTGGGATGTCCCAAGGACGTAGCCTGGACGCGGGACCGTTCACTTTTATACTTCGCAAGCTGCACTGTCGCGCGCGCGTACGAACGCAGGCTCGAAACACCTGAGGACGTCGGGTTCGGCATTTGGCTTCGGCCCAGAACGGACGGGTGCATAATTTTGTGCGTCATCGATTTTTTTACCGGTTGCACGTAGCTCGATGCACTTTTTCAAAAATTTTTTTTACGGTTTGCCGATCCTCCGAGCGTAGCACACGTCGTTCTCCAGTTAGCGTGGGTCTTTTTGATTTTCTGCATTTTTTTTTTAATCTCCCGCATGACTCGAGGCGTTCGGTGCATCAGGTAAATGCATCTTGCGTAAGACCTCGAGCTCGTTGCACTTTAATCAACGTAGGGACACCATCGGTACCCGATGTCTATGCACTTTGTGATTTTACGCTCCGAAGAAATTTTTGGGATGCAATTGGCACGATTTACCTTCATTTCTCCGACTCGCAGCTGCATTCTCGGTGCCAACGATGCACTCGCCGAGGCGATGCACTTTTTTCAAGGTGTCGCGAGAAAGTGTGAAAAATTTACCTTTTTTTTTTTTTTTTCGTTCTCTATCAGTACTGCAGCGAGGATGCACTTTGGTACGTGCGTACGTACGTACCCCCCCCCCCCCCCCCTCCCTTCCCCAGGATGCACTTGCGACCTCCGGAGTCCTGGGTTAATTTCGTAAAAGGGCCAGATTAAAGGGACCTCCCAGCCTCTCAGGACGAGTGCATGCTAATGGGGAGATAAGTGCCGAGTGGCACGGAAGTGCACTCTGTACTCCTGCCGTAGTTCGCCCAGTGCATTTCCGGTCCCGCTAACGCCCTCGTACCGGTACCCCACTTCCTGCCGTTATCTCCGATCCAAGGCAGCGCTCGCACGTGCAAAGATCGCCAAAAGCTTTTCACCCGGAATATACCGCTGGCTGGTTGGCTGCTACCACGACGCTCGACAAGTTTTTCCCCTCCCCCGGAGACATCGCGACGTCGCTCACGGACGACGCCCGGCGTCGCGCGACGTCCACGCGAAACTTCCCGAGACGCGCGGCCTGTACGGAGATGCAATGTCGACTGGGCGGTCATTAGCCAGAATGACAATACGTATACGCACGTATCAACGTGGAAGACCCGTTAAACTTTGCAAAGTTGCTCCATATCGACATCCGCAGTTCTCTTCCTTATCAGCGAAACCGTGGGACCATCCGCTAAAATACTTTGCCAGATTCTCATCGATCCTAGAAATTACCCGAATTTATCGTCGAGTCTCGCTCGTATCGCGAAACTTGATCAGTTTGAAAATCACCGCTCGTAAAGGGACCCCCCTCCCCCACCCCCCACCCCCACCACTCTCTTCCTCTGTATACATATATATGAGATCGTAATAATACGACGTGGCTGACTCGCCCGGAATATCTGTAAAACAAGGATACTCGGGTACCGTATGTACCGGGTATCCGAAATAAAATAAATCGACCGAAGGACTGACAAAACAAATGGAACCGCGTTCGCGTAAACCGAAAAAGTTTTCATTTTTTTCTCCTGTGTCTTTTGTACTTTTCGTTCTCTCTCACGTATATATAGATATACCGAACGACCTATATATCCAACTGCAGGTTGATATGTGACAACCGTATGTCGTTGAGTCTTTATTTTTTTTTTATCTGTTTTTCTACATCCTTACCTACCGCGTTATCTCTATCCGCATCTCCTGCGAAGTTCCCTCTTACGTATATATATATATATATATGTATATGCTTTAAGTAGGGTAGTTTTCAGGACTCTGCCTTAAGTATTGACAGTTACGAGGACACTTGGTGTTTAGCAGGAGGATCCTGATAAAGCTTACATACTCAAGGTATACTGTCAGTACCGTAAAGCGATGCACACACCGAATTTTGTAAAAAAATTTCTGATGCGTCACAGACGTAATTGCGATGGGCTAAGAAATGTCCACGGCAGGTTAGAACTAGAGCGCCACGTGTCCCAAGGTTTAGTTATTTATTTTAAAAAATTCGCTTGCTGTTGTGAACGCCACATGTCCTCCTAACTACCCTTTGACATATACATGTATATACACCACGTGCTACAGCAGCAGTACCATCCGACCCTCTCGGTGATAGCGAACCGGGTAGGAAATCGACGTACCCGTCAGGGGCGGAGAAAGTAGGTTGTGCAAACATTCGACTTCCCGTTCTTTGGGTGGCAAGAGCTTTCGGGAGGAAACTTGGAGTAAACACCCGGTAGCCGCTTATCGCGGCACTTCGGTACAACAACAGCAGCGACCTGCCGGTAAGCACGTGGTGCGCGGTTAAACGGGAAATCAACGTTAAACTATGGTAACCGATCGTCATTGTCGTTGCGCAGGGGCGGATGATATTTTCAGTCGACCCCGTAGCGTAGCGTTTGGATCGTACCATCCAAAAAATTGGACTAGGAACTATATATATATATGTATATAGTCCGTTGGGATCGTTCGAGAAAAATAAAAAGGGACGACAACGAAGTTTCGTGTGCCCGGGGCAAAGACTGCTAATGCTTCGATTCGGAGTTTTCGCAAGGCGGAACATACCGCAACACGTGGGTTCTCGTAGGGACGAAATATTTTCACGCCAGGAGGTAACGATCGCGCGAGAACGTTGCCGGTCCTGAAGTACGATCGCTGATCGTTAACGGTCGAATCCGGTTAACGGCGAACGGCTTCGTCCTCGTCGACGTTAACGTCCTTCGCTTGCGCTGGATCCACCTTTGTTATACGAGAACCCGATGATCTTCGTCCCGTAAACTCCGAGCTCCGTTTCACGCCTTGGCCCGTATATTCTCTTTTCCTTCGTTGTTTTTTCATTCCTTTGGAGTTTTACGCGCGCGCGTATATATATAGCGTGTGAAGAGTGAGCTCTTGAGTTACGTCGTTTGTAGATGGGGGGCGGGGGGCGATGGCGGGGGGGGGGGGGGACGACTCTCTTGGCTCGAGAAGTGAAATAATGTTATTATCTGAAAATTATGAGATTTTAAACGGGTGCTTTGGGGGGTGTATGTGGGGCGGGGGGCGGGGGATGTTTGCGATTTTTTTTTTTTTTTTGAGTAAAATTCAATAAATTTGTACAAGATGCTTTTCGTGCTTTGGATATAATTTTCGTTCGTAGCCATGCGTTACGTGGATCTTTTATTTATTTTCAACGACGTACGATTTGTTTTGTCACCCTTTATACTCGAGTTTTGTTTTATGGTAAAAAAATTTTTTTTTTTTTCGCGTATTTCGGCTTGGGCCATATCTGTCATTTCTCTTTGCTTTAGAAATATCGATGGTATTTCGTACGACGTTCTCGCGTCTCTCTCTCTCAGTTAAGTCTTTCGAAGCGATACACGCCAGTGCGATTTTACTCTCGGCTGCGCTTTAACGCGTCTGGACGCACGGTGAAATTTTTGGCGGGTAATATTTTCTTAATGATTTTTTTTTGTATTTATTAAATCCCGTGGGTCGAGGGAATTTTTTTTTTTTTTCAAATTTTTCGGAACGTTGATTCGTTTCTCGCTGGAATACGTCATTGACGTTACTTTTGACGAAACGAATCTGTACTCCCTCTGTTAACAGACGTCCGATAAACCGCGCAAGACGTGGGACTAGCCTCGAGCACTGAAGCAACGCGTATGCCCATTCAGCCCGACCGGTTACGCAATTCTCCACGCGGCGTCCTCCGCGCGAAATACGACGTCACGCGAAAGGGCAAAGAAGAGCGACGCACGCAGGGGAAAATAAATGAAGTGACAGCGTCGACACCGGCGAAGACCGAATCACACACGTCAATCTCGGATATAATCGCGTGTCGCGTTAAACCACGTGACGGCAGTGACGCCGTCGATCGGCAAGATTAAAAAACGTGCCTGGAACCAGGAACGAATCGCGAGTGTCCTGCGCATTAATACGTATCGTTCGGTCCTTAGCGTGCTGGCTACGTTTTACACGGCTCGAATCTGTATCAGAGTCTGTAATCGGCCGAGCGACACCGTACCGTTTGTTATCGTACGATACGCCGACGTGGGCTCGTGCATAAACGTCGTTCTGTGAATACGCCGCTTAACGGTGCGACTACTGACTGTCGGGAAAAATTAATTGGACTATTGGGAAAAGGTGCATTCAAAAGCACGTGGCTGGTGTCTCTTGGCTTTGACGGACGCGTAATGGATTTTTTGCTCGAGGCTTATGGGTATTTATAGGTGAGTCGAGTGTAACGTAATATTTTTTTTTTTTTTTCTAAAAACTAGAAATGACACAGTGTAACGTGATCGAGACCTCCCACGAGCCTCGGGCTGTTCTTATATAAATATCCGTTTCGGAGGAAGAAGAACTTGACTTTTACGTTGGCCCTGGTGCGATGACGTCAGAGGTTACTGAATATTTTTTTCCTCCACATCGTCTCGGATATTCGTACCACGTGTCGATTACGACTTTGGTCCAGTTCCTATGTGCCGTGTGTTTATTGCGGATGTTCGATATGTTGGGAGGAATTTTTTTTTCTTTTTTTTTCTTTTTTTTTTGTGTTCCGCCAAACAGACACCCGAGAGAAATCTGTGGCGAGATGGCGTATCGGCGAGTTCGAATCTTGCGGCGAATGGAGGTCGGGCATCCGGTCGGAAATAGAATGTGGTCAACCTCGATTAATCGTTTAAATAGACTCTTTGGTCCAACCCTTTGGGACGTGGGGGGGGGGGGGGGGGAGGTCAGCTATGGTTTCGAGAACTAGATCGTCGGTAAATTGTGAACTCTTTTCGTGTCTTTTGTCGCGGTATCGATTTTTTTGGATGCTGCGAATATATTTTTTTATCGATACGTATCTGATACGATTTTACGACTTGCGGATATTTTGAAATAATTTTAAGAGAGATTTTACAGCTGGTGACGTAGCTGATCTGTCATTTTATAGGTGCATTTATTTATTTTCTATGAGGAGGGCAGGGTCCTGGATTCAGTGCGCCGCTGCACTGCGCATGTGCATCGGGCAAAATTACATAATTTTTTTACATTGTTAAATATGAAAGAAATTTTAAAAAAATGTCGATTTTGGATTTTTTTTTTAATTTCACGTTTTTGCTAAACGGCCGGATGGGAATGAAAATTTCAACGTTATCGAATCTCTTTGCTCGATTTTTCCGCCATGCCGCCCACGGTTACCAGGGAATTTTTAGTTTCCGGTTTCGCGTCCCCTCGTTTCCTTCCTCTTTCTTTTTCACGCTAGTGACCTCACCTTCGGTCGGCGCACTCATTCCAGAAACTCCTTGCCGCAATCTTCTTGGAAACATTTCCGCGCGTACGCGACAATGGCTAATGACCTCCGCTCGATGCGATACGAGTATTTCCAAAATCTCCGTTTCTCCTTGTTCAATCGAGAGACTCGCGCCGCTTAAGATATCCTCGCGATGCCCACCAGTCCTGAGCGTCCACTGTACCCAGGAATCCCAAGTCTCCTTACGTTAGTCAATTATGCATAATACGTGGTCAGCGAACCGCGTGCGTTACGTAGCACCGGAAACGGTCGTCCGTTGGGTCTGCTTAGAAAATTAGATCGCACGTAAGTCCGCAAAGGTCGGGTCCAGAATGACCGCTTTGTTCCCGAACACTTAGAATCCAGTCGTTTCGCGGTGTCCTGCACGCAAGAGAGAATTTGATAATTTCTCTCTCAAAAAAAAAGAGAAAAATAAAATCCGTCAGCAGAATTAAATTGCAGGACAAATTTCCGCTCGTTTGAGTACCCACATGCCAGGGTTGCCAATTATTTTTTTTTTACAAAATTTCACCCCTCTCGAGGGAAATTATCAGCGACATTAACTAAAAAAAAAAAAAACGTCAACGACCCACTAGCTAGAGATTAACTCACCGATTTTTTTTTCTCAGTGCCAAACTCGCAACGATCCAAGGATACTTTTTCGCACGACTGTGTCCCCGGGAACAAGAATTGCCAAATAAAAGGTCTCTATTGCGTAAAACTTGGATCCGACAGTTTCCCAAAGTCTTACGCACGACCAACACGGTTCCGCCTTCTCGCATTGGCCGGTTATATTTAGTATCGAGTGTCTCGCGTTCTTCCCGCTGCAAGTTTTATTGCCCCGCAGGGAGGCCCAATGAAAAAGTACTCGGCGCCCAACGTGAATTATAGAAACGTCTTCCACTTGCGCAAAAGGTTATGCCTTATTTTTGTTTTATTTACGTACGGGGCATCTCTTACAGCACGGACTTCACAGTCACCCTATACATTTCCAGCAGCAGTGACGTACACCTTCCTAAAAGAACCCTGGGGCAGGGGTACAGTTTATCACTAGATGTTAACTTCGCATTCGCCTCCCCCCTTCCGGCCCCCCTCCCCTACTTTGCCCCAAGTTTTTTCGCTCTCATTCAGGCTACTACGTCACGCTCGACCGGCCGATTAACACAAAAATACACGGTGTGCCTGTCAAACATTATTTCACCACCAAATCCAATCGCCCCTCTTATCACGTTTTTCAAGAATCCACCGTGTATCCCCGTGCACCGATAACGCAAGACTGCCAACCCGCTTCTACCAAAGTCCCTAGGGATTGCTGACCTCCTAGTAATTATTACCATAACCGCACCGTAATACCGACTGTCTCGCCCCACGGCGATATCCACTCTCCACTCGATCAGAGACAATTACATCCGATCCCAGAGATTTATGGGGTCCAGAGAGGTATAGTCGCAGCATCCCCGGTTCAAGGACTTACACTGTAACCCTTGTACGGGGGATCCGTCGAATTACATTGTTATCATTATTTCCTTCTCTTATTCTTACCATCGACCCTCCTGTCTCGCTACCGTGAACCCACCCGTACGACCTAACCTTACCTAATTTAATGTCACTAGGCTCAGGCCGGGCACGGTTCCGTACGGTATTTTAACGCATAACCCATACGCGCGTAACCACATGTATGCAGGTTGTCATATAGGGAACACGCTGACGCAACGTTCCATACCTGCCTGTTGCCTCGCGCGTGTGATTCACACGTAAACGCATAATGTAACCTTCGAACAATGCAAGGAACTAGCGGGGCCCCCCCCATTATTATCTGGGGGTATTGTACCGGATGTCTAGCGCTGCTATGTCCACGGGTACTCTTGATACATATACATGTACATGCGTATACGCACACGCGCGTGCTTCCGTAATTGTGAGTTTAGGCATCGCCGTACGCACAATTCGTACGGCCGTTCCTACGGTTCGCCACTGGTGACACCACCAGGCCTCCACGGCAGGACGCACCATGTGCGTACCAGATGAAACCGATACGCACAATATTGGTCCGACGTTTGAGAAATGCTTCGAGAATGCGCCTATTGCACTTGCTTGGCATGCTGGCTGTGCATTTGATTATTATTATTATACGTGGACGCAATAGGGAGGATCGATGTTTTCTCAAGGTGTGTATAAAATCGATCGATCGATACACCAGGTACGCATATATTTATACATAGACGTAGATCAATCTTGTTTTTATTAAAGGCGAACGCACTGCGTCGCGTCGTAGGATCATTTATTCTCTTCGGCCGCTAATGAATAACTAAGCGGGCAAATTACCATTTGCAATTAAAATAATAAATCAGTCTAATTGGATCGGATTCCTCGGGCACGACGGAGTATTTATTAGCCGCGTCGAAAGTATCGCCGCATTATCGAACCTAGTTTGTTTCTCGGCCGGCGGCAAAACTTGGACGATTAATTTCGGGAATGACGATATATATACTGTATTTTTTTTATGTAAATTGTGTACGTATGTATTTATATGCAGTAAGTTCGTATGTGTATGTATATTCTATGCATGTCTACTGTGTTTATGTAATGTGAATTAAGCTGGGACCACCATATTTGATTTTTTCAAACCGGAATTATTGCACAATTTAAGGCTAATTTTAGGCTAATTTTGGACCCCATATTTGATATAAGGGCTCATGCCTCAGGGGGTGGATGTGTGGTGGACCCAGCCAGGATCCAAGCTGGTCCACCAAATTCGATCTCAGCCACCTGTAATCGTAACCTCAACTTATTATACATCAGAATTTTGGGCTATTTATTGGCTGTCGAATGCGCCTGGTCGCAATTAAGTCGGACCACCCTTTCTGAAAAGAACCTAGGAAACGCGTTTGGTGGCCCCAGCCAGGACCCAAGATGGGTCCACAACACATCCACCCCCTAAGGAGGTGAGCCCTAAAATCAAATGTGGACCCAGCTTATTTCACATGTGTATCTATGCTCTCCAGCGCTCCCCTGTTCTATATGTACGCAATGTCCGGTCGCCTAGTGAGTCTTTTAGCGAGCACACTTTATGCACTGCGCGCCACGTGCACTCTCCTCGACGCACTACTTGACTCTGTGCATATATGCACCCGTGTAGTTACACATGTGCATACGGCACTGCGTTACTCCAGTATACCGACACTTGGACCGTGTGCCGGGCCAAATCGTAATTCCTACGTCCTCCTACGAGAGGACCGGCGCAATTGGCGACGTCGTAACTCGAATCGAGCCGTTGATTTCCGGCAGTTCGCAATTTGGCCGTCGCGACGCCCTCTTACCGGGATTACGTCGATTAAACCACGTTTCGATGATCATTATAACCTCACACGTCGAATGACAGCGATCCACATTTATCCACGCGGATCCCTATATACATATATGTATATCTATATTTCTAGTGCATCGATCTGGCCGACGCTCGCAGTAAGTTGGATTCGTGGAAAACGGGTAGGGGGCAGGGTTGGAAAATTTGCCCTTAAAGTATATAAGCGGGGGGGGGGGGGGGTTAACCTAAAGGAAAAAAAAACACCCCCCCCCCCCCCCCCCCCCCCCCCCCCAACACGACCTTACATTTAAGACAGACTCAGGTCACTTTTCCGACCAAGAAAAATTTATGTTATCTTTCTCTGCCTTCTTGCCTGGTACCTTCGAGCTTTCCTTTTCTACCCTGGCAACCTTAGCTAGAGTACCACTAGGTACCAACCTAGTACCATCAAAATCTCGGCGAATCTACTCCATGATAATAATGACGGAGGGTGACTATACGTTGTCATCAGTGGGGAGCCCTAGTTACGAGATGCCATAAGGGTCTGCCGCCACCTTCTCTTGGGTTGCCTCCTCAAAGGCTGTTTCACAAATGAGACCCTCGCATCAGAGACCCCCTGCCGGTTGTGGGGGGTACCTTAATATACATTTATAACCGAAACGCAGCGCAGGTTTTTTCTCGCGTACGTTGGGTCGTTCTCGTTTAACGAAGATGTCACGTGTCTCGGCCTCGAGGCAGACGGTACATTTGTGAACGGCCTTGAGGATTTACCGGGTCGAGATTGAAATTTTACGTGGTCGCTCCGTTGCGAATGACGCTGACGTTCGGGCGTTTCTCGCGGCATTCGTTCGTCGCCCTGAAACGCACGTAGCTATTATGCATGCGTATCCGCCCGTATGTTTTTTCTTGGTCTGTACTTTTCTTCTCTGTTCGCTTCACCTATCTTGTCTCCTCTGTCCTTCTCTGTCGCTTCTTTCGCGTATCGCACGCACGTAACCTCGTCGAGGTCGCCTCGTTCGCTACGTGCACGGCCGCCGGCAACAACGTCAATCCTGGGTTTAAGCTGTACGGGCGAGTTTCTAACGGAAGGATATGGATTTATATTCGACGCTCGAATTGTTTATGGCTCATTCGGTCTGTATTACGGGTTTTACATTGTGCCGCGTCGTATCCGCTGAACTACAGTGCCAGATGGGAAAAGAGAGAAGAACATTGGGAAAAAAAAAAGGAGAATTATCATACGCGATTCGCTACCATTCAGCGCGTACACCGTTACTCGTAGTATCTGGTTCGCTCTGGAGATTCGCCTTTATGCATCTCGTTAAACAAGTAGAGCCGATTTGATTTATTAACAGCGATTTTATATCGCTACGAACCAGAGTCCGGTCTTGTTACAGGAACGGGGATTACTCTAACCCGAAGGCTCTTCTATAGGATTCACGCGAGTCGTCCGACTCGAGTTAAAATTAAGCCGGTCGTTACTTACCTTTTTTTTTTTTCTTCTACTTCTTTCTTTCTTTGTCTTCTGTCTCTTTGGAAGTCATCCCGCTCTTTTGCTCCGATCTTCTATTTTTCTCTCTTCTTTTTTCGTTCCGCATTTTCACTGCGGTTCTCGAGCCTTCAATTTCTTTTTAATCTTTTCACGCGCCACGTGTGACCGTCTGCACCGGTATAACTGACAACGCCAATGGCGCATCCCTACCGACGCTTATTCCTTCTTTTTTACCTTCCAGACTCCTCCACACCGGAATTCCCGACTGCCGCGTCCACCAGAAGTTCAGCAAGCCAAAGGACGCCGGTGAGTAGTTCACGTAGTTACCGTATTATTTTACGTCTACGAAAGGCGCCACGTGTTCCGTAACTAGGGACGCTGGGAACGAGGCTTTTCCTTGGGGGGGGGACAATTTCATTCGGCGGGTATATATTGCCAACCTTAAAAATCTACGAAGACATCGGGATCGAGCGCATCTCCTGGTAACTACACGTATATATTGGCTCTTGGCTGTGTATCGTGAGTAGTCAGCCGTGAGGAAAGGTAGGAAGAGGTTGTGTATCGACGGGGAAGCGGCTGATCCAAACCTCCCTGTTATCCGGAGTCAATGCATGGACGGAGGTAGAGGACGGGGTCGGCGGAGTCAGGTAGGTAAGACGTGGGCGAAACTGAAATTCACCGCACGGCTCTCGACGAACCCTGTATCCCTCGGTGCCACTTTACACGAATGGTTCCTCGCTTCATGTTCTACGTGTAGTCTGCGCTTCCCGTGACCCGCTGTCCTGTCACCCTTATACGACTCCTACGTAAAATACCCCCTTATCGTCCTGACGCCATACGAATTTTCCGGAGACCGTACGACCCGGCCCCGTCACCCGGCTCTAGGAAAACATGTGCACGAACAACGAATACAAAGAGTCGTCGAGCCGAGTGATAACCCATGCGAAGAGACACGGGAAAATGACTAAGGTTTTATTTGTTTTTCTTTTCATACTCTATTTTTTTTTTCACCCTACCAACCCTATACGAAAAATATTTTTTAAGAGGATCGAACGTCTCCGCGTGTGTTTGATTCGTCTTACGTGTGTGGTTGTATGCGTAGGACTGTCGTGACGTGTTATCGAAGCTTCGCAGTGGGGAAGCAACTTGGAGGAGGAACCCGAACTCGATCAGGAAATGAAGTCCCTTTTGGGTACGAGAAGATCGCGAACATTTCATCTCGGGGGTCTCGAGAAACTTTGCAAAGTACGAGAATATATTTTACGCGAGGTTTCTCCAAAGGGCGATATACGTGTAAATCTTATATCGCTTTTCGAAATTGATTTTTTTCTTATCTCCCACTGTCTGGCTCTAAGTGTGAATCGGCTGCACGTCTTTACGAAATTTCCCGTAAAAAGATCCGTGCTCCGTTTCATTAGCCTAATACCGTGTGCATATACGTTACCATCAATTTCAGTGACTGTCGATAATTTCAAAAAAAAAAAAAAAAAATTTTTTTTAAACCAACCTCGACTAATTCACTTTTATCGAGATATAATTTTTTTGAACATGAAAATCGTTCGATTTCCTCTTCTCAGACTACGAACCGATGCAGACTGCGGATTCGTTATCGTCCCACGTTCCTAGTCTTATCTCCGACCCAGGTCGCTGATCCTAATTCGCATGAGACGAATACACCAGAGGGTTGACTATCCCCACTATATATTTATGGTCTATGCACTTTGATTTTTTTTATAGCTTTATCAAACCACGAGTTCACGATTAGATTTTGTCTTTGATTTTTTTTTTTGGTTTTACGTAAACGACCACCATCCCTTTTCCAATGACAGATACCTACATACGTATAGTCGTTGTTCGATACGATCCTAAAGCCTCTAGAATATTTATCGCGACTTTTGTATTTAATCGACGTGGATGTCCGTTGTTAACCGGAATTGCGTCACAGAGAACGAAACAATCGCCGGAACTCCTTGACTAAAACTACCTACTGTCCCTTTACATCCGGCAAGATCAGCACCTCGGTGGCCGCGCCCCGCTGACACTCGTGATCAGGCGGACCCAGACGACCTAAGAGAGACGAATTTCCCCGACCCACGAGAGACCCCCCTCCCTTCCCCTGGGTACCCCTTTAACCCGTCGCCGTCGCTCGAGTCGAACCAGGGACTTTTCGGCGAATTTTACGTCGGGTACAACCCGAAACGGTTCCTTCACTCTTTTTACGGCTCTTGGCTACTTACTCGAAAAGTTGAAAAACTTTGGAATATCCGTCTGACGGTTAGAACGTTGATGCACGCCGGCAATGGTATAGCGATACTTTCGACTGTGTATATGTTTTCCGAAAACGTAAATTTTTTTTTCCTCGTACCAATTTTCTCTCGATATCGACGATACTTATTATTCACGGATCTTTATTTTAGTTCTGTTATATTTTTTTTTCTTTTTTTTTTGTAATTCGAAATTTATATTTGACTCGATCGAGCGTTACGCCATTGGCCGTAGTTGTCGACTCGTTAACGGTCGGCATCCGTGCAACGAAGTAATTTAGCTTTTTAAATAATTCTTAGGGAGGTCTCTCTCTTTTCTCTCTCTCTCTCTCTCTCACTCACACGGATCTACTATATACGTATACGTAGACTTTCGTCGACTAGCCTATGTTCGCTCTGACTCTCCGTTAATTAAAGCTTCTTACGACGGTCTAGAGTACTTGGGCGCGTGTAATAATTGTGCATTCCCCGTTGGCAGCACCGCGTCGGTGCGGCTTTTGTTTTCGAGGGCGGGGGGGGGTTTCTGTTGGCACGCCTGGAGACAATGGCGGCTGATAACAATACCGAGTTTGTATTTCTCTTACGCGAACCCGTCATACCTCCGTCTCTGCGACGTTGTTTATCCCGAGAGCTTCGATTTCTGGTATTTCGGTGGTTCGCAAAGGCCGAACTACCAAAAGCTCTATTATATACGCGAATCCAAGAGAACACGTGAATCCCTTATCGACGTAGTACGTTATCGCAAATGAATTTTCGCATTATTTCTGATATCCAATTTTCTGATTCAATTTTACTCAAAAGTTTTTCTCACGCGAAGGATGCGAGAATTTTTTATGGTAACATTTTTCCGTCGACATTGAACTTGATTTTTTTTTTTAACCCAACCTCCGTATACGCAATCACGTGCTCGAAGTCTTATCAGCATCTGTTCTAGCGTTCCGAGGGAGGGGGGGCTTGCTGGCCGTTTTTAGCTCCGCTTTGTCTTATCTACGAAGAAAAGCCAGTTTTACCGCGTGCTGGCATCGTCCCTTGGGCCCGTGACGAGGCTTTCAAAGAGAACCCGAACTTTTTTTTTTTTTTTACCAAACTCGCCAGCTTTTGCTTTATTTCGAACTACAATTGCGTCTCTTCTGCTTTGAGTCCCTTTTTGCTTTTCCTCTGTCTCTTCTTATCACCCGCTACCCCGTATCTCTCGACAGTCCCGACCCACCCTGCACGCGTAGCGATTTTACGTTCGCTGGACGATACCTGCAATTCGCCACGCGTTACGCGTCTGCACTTCCTCGGCAGTGTCTCTCAACGCGTCCGTCGATTTCTGAAAAATTCGTCTGACACCCGTTATAGATCCGCACCTCGCTGTGCGTTAAACTTAGGACTCGCCAATCGAGCTTAACGCGAGGCTGTCCGATTCGTTCTCGAATCGTCCAATTAAAATGGAATTATTCTCGCATCGTGCATCCTGCCTCGTGCAGCAATTCATTGGGCGAGGACAAAAAAAACGATAACCAAAACAATGGATTACCGTTGATCAAGATACAAGAGGATGAGCAATCGTAATTAATGATTTTTCATCGAGGATGGAAACTTGAGGGTAATTCACCCTCTCTCGGCACTGTGGATAATAATTATTAAGAGCGACCAGGTATATGCCGTGCCCACAGCGTGGTGATTGGCCAGTATGATTTACTCCCGAATGCACTTTGGCTCTGTGAAAATGAAGTTTTGTTGCAGTAAAATGCATATGCATGCATATACGCTGTGTCAATAAAAATGTAACCTTAACGGAGTATACGGCATCGTTACGTAAATAATACATGAGAACGATACCAGTGACTGTTAAAAAAAGTCCCTTTAACGAGGTACTAAGTGCACGTCGATTATCCTCAAGGTTGTCCTGTCGCGCGTTGAGAATCGTAGAAACGAAAGGAAAAAGTCACGACGGACGTTGTATAGTAACCCAGTGAAATACGGTTTCCCGTCGGCGACGCCATCTATCGGCGCTACGGCAGAAGCTGAACTTCATTACCGATGTGACTCCCGTCCCAGGTCCTTACCGCTCCCCTCCCCCCCTCCCTCCCGCCGGGGGGTCTTCTCCAAGAAACTCAACGAAATTCTCTTCAGGGTCGTAAGTCAAAAAGTTTATCGAACTGGCACCAATTTATTTTTCTGTCGATCCTTTCGCACCGAAGCGTCCTGTCGCTTCATCGACACGAGTCGCAGGCTTCGTTTTCAATGCAGTTGCGACAACTAAGTGCAGGAGGGGGTTGGGTCGTTGTTTACTTGTACCTGGTTTAGCTCTGTCGCGAAGTGACGTAAGACGGAGGAAAGCGAGGGGTAGTAGGAGAAAAAAAACTAGCCTCGCACAGGGCGTGACCGAAAGTACTTTTCCCCTAATTGCATCGCTATATATATATATATATATATATGTATATACAAGACGATGATGTTTGCGCGACAGAAACATCGATTAGGAAAACTCGGTCGGTAATTTAAGCAATTTGTACGAATTTACGTGATGTGACTGTTTACTAGGGAATATTTCGTTCTGTTGGTAAAATTACGATTGGTCACTGCGCACTGTCAGGGTATGACGATATATACTGTTTGTCCGTAGGCGTAATGGATATGCGAGGGTCGCACGTGGTGCAATGTGAAATAATTTACGTAAGGGTTGTGCGATTTGAAAAAATTGCATATGGCGACGGAGGAGTTTCGTGGGGTGGGGGAGTTTCGTCGGGTGGGGTTCATAAAAGCGACATGAATGCTCGTAAACCGTTTCGCGTCACGAGTGTCGCGTTTTCATGGCTCGACATTGAAAATGCGACACCTCGAGATACCTGTGACGCGTGAAAGAGGGTTTGGGCGTAAAGATTTTTCTTTCACAGGGCACGCCTACCGCGAGGTCTCTGACATTTTTGAAAATGGCTTTTTATCTTGACTCGGTGAAAAATATAAAAGGTATAAGTGTCGCGCGATCGTTGACAAAGTTGGGAAGCGCGTGCATTGAAATTACTGCATTACGCTTTTGCGTTGAGCGACTGATTGTTCGTTACGAATGAGTCACCCGTTATATGTTAGATCGGCTGTGGCAATGCTGCACGAATGGATCCGGACGAAGGAGATACAGGGATACGTATAGGAAGACTGCGAGCGGTATAGGGATATGAGTATAGGCAGTTTCAAAATATACACTGACCGATAGTGAGGCACAGACACGTGTATAGGTATTTTCAAAATTGACAGACGGAACGATTTTGAGATTTAGGTGGGTACAGTCATTTTCAATATAAACCCACGGAATTTTCGTATACTGGTATAGGCGGTTTCAAAAGTAACAATCATCTCCGATTAAAACTCCGATGCGAAGCGGTTCGCGTCGAGCGTGCTGCAAACACTGGCTGTCGGTGAATGTCGAGGAAAATTGAAAAGCGCTTGCGAGAAAGCTCTCGTAAAATTTTTCTCGCGTGGCACGGCGATGGGAGCGCGAATAACGTGAAAGTGTGTGTAGGGTAAGCAAGGAAGATGAAAAAAGAAAGAAAAAAAAAAAAGAGAGAAAATTGTGTTCATTTCGTTATTTTAATTTTTTTTCAGCTCTCGTTCGCTTTTATTATTAATCGTGGCAAGATTACCAGGAATATGGAAAGAGAACGAATATATATATATATATATAAACCTGTAAAAGAGAATTTTAACTCTATAGGAAAGAAAAGTGCTTCTTATTTTTTTTTCACTGTAAAACCAAGTATCTTATTTTCCCTATCTTTTTTACGGTAGTCACTTTTGAAAAATTCACAAGTGTCCTGTTACTCCCGGCATATTCCAAGTAAACGATAAGACACGTAGGTTTGAGGTGATATTTTTTTGAGCACTTTTTTTTCTCCTCGAGAAATTTTTTTTTTTTTTTTCATTTTTAAAATATCTTCTTCATTCTCATCTTGTACGACGAGTCCAAGGGGTCACTGACTCCCGCCTCATTTCCCTATCGTAGCCTCTCGCTCTCTTTGCTTTTACTTATTTTTCTCTCGCGGGAAACCCGAGAAAGCACGTAACGCGTCCCCCCGATATCTCTCACTTCCGGAAACCCGCCAGATAGCGGTTCGTACTTCCGCTCTACCAGTCCAACTCACATCCGTTTCATCCATCCGTCCAAGGATTCACAATCTGCTGCTGTGTCCGCTGTACGAGAAGAATTCTTCACTGTACAATTTTTCCGATACGTTTCAGGACTAATGGCTTCAGCCATTTTCACTTTTTCTATTCTCGGACGTCGTCCTTTTCAGTCTCTATTAAATCCTTCGGTCAGTATACCTTGTCACGTGTACACATATATACATATATTACGTACCGAAATATCCCGTAACCTACAAACATGGTACAGTGATAACGTTATGGCAACATCGTAGCACGAAGCTACCTGTACATGCATCCTGCATACAGTACAGCCGTATATCGCCCTGTAGATCCTTTTGATCCCGGCACGTGTTCACCGGAAGGAATCACCGTTTGCCATTTTCCGTTAAATATAGCGAACTTCCTGAAACGAGATCGCAGCATCCGTAGTAAGAGACTGAGGATATTTTCACGATCAGTGAACGTACGATAAGTACGGATTTTCTGCTCAGTGACGAATTCGCTGACATTTAATTTACCTGTACAATGAGGAACGCGCGTATCCCGGTATACGAGTGCGTGAAGGACAGCGAATAATTTTCTTTTTTAATTGAAACGAGAAAGGCACGGCAGGTTTATGGGTTCTCGAAGCGACTGAAAAATATCCTTCCGGTTGATTCAGCGAACGAAGACATCGCGGAAATACGAGAAACCTCGTGTTCTCGAGTCGGCGCCGCGTTACTTGCGTATTCATTAGACTCGGTTAGCTGGGAATATTCGACGGCGTGACTGGGACCGTTGAGAATACGGAAGTGCGAGAGAGAGAACACAATAGAAGTCGAATGGCAGAAGCACTTGTGAAAAGTTGAAAGAGAGAGAAAATAAAAGGCGTGGGAGGGGGGGGTAGAGAGGGGGACGAAGAAAAAAGAAAACGACCCGGCTGTGTATTCCCAATGCAGGATGACGGGATTCGCACTGAAAAGTCCACATAACGGCATTTCGCGACGCGGTTGAACTCGGGGGGAGAGGGAGTTCAAGCCTCGCCTCCATTGGAAATTTTTTTTTTTTTTTTTTTTTTTTTCTTCATTTTATCATACAACATTTTCCCGGTACAGTGTGCCGCGAGCGCGTTCTCCTGCTATTCGCTTTACTTTTGAAATTACATTTTAATTTAAACGCAACGTCGGGCGCCGCAGCCTCATAACTCAGGCTGGCAGATGCAAACGTAATACATGTAAAAGTCTCTGGGTATAATAATAAGAGAGAAAGAGGCAAACGTAGAAAGACGGTTGGTAAGGTAGAAAAGAAAAAGGGGGCTGGCGGAGTCCTGAGTGAAAAGGATGAAAAAGAAAGAAGAAATAAAACCGCCGACGCTTTCCATATACTCCCGCGCGATCTGATTACATGCGTACGCTGGTCGCAGTCGGCGAGGAGTCTGGGAGTAAAGTCGCGCTCGCGACTCCACGAGAATTCGTAAAGCGCGTAAATTCGAGACCTCTCGCCGTGAGCCTTAAGCGCCTCGCGGGTTTTTCTATTCGTACAGGAAAACAATGGTCGCTTTCGTTTCGCACTGTGACTTTTCACTCGGTATTGTTCACCGTTTCTGCAGGTAGTTTCCATCGTACGAAAAAAATCAGTCTCCGCAGGTAGTTTTCATGAAACTCCATGACACTCGAATGCAACTCGTAGGATTTCCATAATCTCTATATACACATATATATATATACACGTAAATTCTGTCAAAGTTATTTACGCAGAGTCCTAACCGCGACCTAAAGCACGGTCTACACGACCATGCGGAAAATCTCATTAGATCTGACGTGCTGCGAATGTGTTCGCGGGGCTTACTGGAATTTCGTACAATTAAACGTATCAAGGGCCAACGTGTAATTTCTTTGTAACGTCGAATTTGTCTGCCGAGCGTACAGACTCGGCGTAACGCGTAGGAATTGCGAGTCGTCGGGCTGAACTCGTAGGTTAACAGACGCAGTTAGTACGGGCGGGAGTCGGGGTGCCGAAAGATTTCAATGAAGTTGCGCAACTAACCCGTTAGTCCGTTAGAGCATCGTCACGATCCGCGGCTACCTTCATTGTGTCCTGGTCTCTCGCTGTTTGTACTTCGGCAGCGCCTCTACCGGAGGGTAGTCACACTGGTGAATGACGTCACGCCGGAGTGCGTCGGACGTTTGCGAGGCTGGAATCGCGACTGTGGGACAAACACGTGGGGGAAAGAAAGAAAGAAAAAAAAAACGATGGTAACGAGGACGACACATTCGTTAGCACAGGAGCCTATCGGCTGAAAGGAGTTCTCTTGCATGGAGACGAATTCCGGTCAGCTCGTTAATCACTCCCCGAAGCCCATTCCGAAACGGAACGCGTCAACCAGCCGGATCATTTATAACGAGGATTCTGGGTACATTCGATTTCCTTTCTCTCTTTCTCTATCGTCCGCAACTCCCTGACTCGTCTCACGGTTACATCTCGCTGCACGCGAAACTCCAGTGGCAACAAGGATAACCGAAACTACGCGATACGGTTCGTTACGGAGTTTACGTCACAGCCACGTTTTAGGAGGATATTGGAAAAAAAAAA
>JARQSV010000435.1:498319-577618 GCA_030142285.1 Calameuta idolon
TCGATTATCGATTTACGATAGGCGATCGATTATTCGCTGACAATTTTCTTTCTCGTACGACGGACAAGCTTGGCAGTCATGAAATTCCCTAGTTTTCCTGCCTGTCTGGGTGTCTGCTGGATCAGTCCGGTCAGGACCCCGACGGACCCCTTTATTTTCGGTATTAACTAGGGATTTTTGAAAAAAAAATGTTGGGCCTTTTTTTTTTAAATTGTAATTGAAATTTTTCCTTTTAATGGTATTCAAGATGAACCATTTTTTTTTTCATCTCCTCAGGGTGGATGTCCGACAGCGTCTTCAACCGGGTCCTTTTCTCTTGCTTGGCTTTCGCTCCATTTAGCCGAGTTATTCGGGAATCCCGAGCAGGAAGAGAATTGTCCTGGCTTAAGGGAGTAAAGCTGGAAAGAACGATCTCTACGTTACCGCGGCCTTTATAACGTTATTCGCTCGGGGGATGGAATTCGCACGAGAATCCGGCAACCGCCGAAATTAATAGTACGTCGTGCATTTGGAATTTCAAGGCGCGTCCTCGTGAAATCGTTGGGGACGCACCCTTATGCCGTGGGAAAAAGATAATCATCCGGCACGTTAATACGTACGTAGACATCAGCGTCTTCGCGTGGAAATATATTTTTTTTTTTTTAACCAGCAAGGGAGATGCGAGCGAATTCATTAGGGCCGACACGCAAATCACTTAATCGTAATCGTAGATTATAATTACTTGATGACGGATGAACGACGATTCACGATATATGCATTTACGGTACAACGTACTCGTGTACTTGGGCTCACATTTTCTGTAATGACTTTTACAACGGTTCGTGTATATTTTGTTCACCCGTTAGATATTACGTGATTAAAGCTGACGGAGTCATCATTCGTTATGTCGTAAAGAGCACAGGGAATATTTCACGTGAATAAGAAACTCGTTGAAATAAATTATAAATAGAAATCGTGGAAGTTTTCAAGCGTTATCTCATTCTAGGGATTAAAGATATAGGGAATTTTTTTTTTTAAATAAAAATACGTATAGCGACTAGAAATGCAGTATAGGCATGTCTGACGTTAATTTAGGTATTTTTGAGAATTCAATATTCAACTAATGACTGTTTACCCCCTGACAGTTAACTTTCGTATTTTTTGAATTTAATTTTTTTTGAAAATTTTTTTTAAGAAAATTCATTTTTACTTTCAGATTGCACAACGGGACGTTCTTCGGTCTCCGTGGAGGGTCGATAAGGAGCCACGTGGAAGGTACGTGCCGTTGTTTTCACTGATAATATTGAAACGGCCAAGTCAGTAACGCGGAAGCGAAATCGTGTGGGTAGAACGAAAAAAAGAAAAAAGAAAAAAAAATGTTAATGAGAACGAACGTGCCTAACAAACTCTAACGAAATTTCGCTTATGACGTTCTTTTTCGCTTAGCAAACGTGTTTGCCCACGGCTTATTCTCGCGTCTCGCATCCGTCTTTGGCAAACAGAGTGACGCTTCCCTCTTTTCTGCACCCTCGCGCGCTTTCTCTCTTGGGCTTCATTAATGCACCGGAAGATGCTTCGCTGGCTTCACTTTCGAAATCGTCCCCGTGCTCGGTCAGAGTCTCGAGTGGCTCGTCGAAGTTTAATGATTATTTAAATCGTCATACACACCGATTAAGCCAAATCGGTAAAGTCAAATTCGAGTGAAGTAAAAAAAAAATTTTTTTACTGTCATACATAAATCCGTAATCACGTTGGGACTTAGACGAGAATCCAAATCAATGAATGGTAATGGAAAAAATTAAAAAAAAAAATTTTCAGTCATTTTCGTTCCAGTAATTTAATTTCTTTTCGCATCGACGATTACGAATTCCCTGGAAGTCCCTATACCACCTTCGACATTACTCCTTCATCCTGCATAGTTTCTGCCGTTTCCAAGTGTGTAAATGAATAAAAAAAAAAAACATCTGTTCTTCCTGCACGAGATCCGGTACTTTACGCGTGACGTTACACATATAGGGTGTTCGTATGTCCGTATGGTGGATGCTACGCATAGTATATCTATAGGGTGTCTCCAGTGGACCGGGTCCTGTTTCTCTTTGACGTTCACCATACTCGGTTATATTCAGAGCGATGTTTGAATTTTCATTTCGACACTAGATGGCACCCGGGGCAGCGGAGCTGGTAATACCGACACACGACCCTTGTTCAAGGGAATTCGAAGTAAATTGGAGATAATGATATTTGATAGCATTTCATAGTCATGAACCCGGACGGGCCTTTGGTCTTTATAGATTTTATTATAAGGCGCTTACGAATAGTATTTCCGTCGTATTAGATAATTTGTGTACCGTGAATATGGTAGCAGGTCCTTGTATTCGTTCGCTAGGGATATTCTAGGGGAATTGTGGGTGGCCTTATGGAATAGTGAAATAACAGAGGGTACGCGCTGTGTATAAAAAATCTATATATATATTTAACTAGGGAATTTCGTGTTAGATAAACAGAAACCAATTTGGCTGGTTCAACGGAATAGGATTAGAGGTTTCCTGAACGTGGCGAATGACTTTTGGCATTGCTGTAGTTTTCGGGGACTTTGAACGATCCATTCCCCTAGAAACGTTATGGGATCGGGATCAGGTCCTGGAATTGAAATAATCTCTTATCAGGACGACGCACCGAGATCGTCGGTAGAGAAACGTGACAGGTAGAACTTTCGGGCCATCTTAAGTTATACGGGGTGTGTCAATTAACCTTCGGGATAATGATGGCGGAGTCATAAAAAAAAAGGAAGGTCAGCAGGTCTCTGGGCCTAATGTTGGTATCGCGTGTGCCCGAAAGTAGTCTGATTCGTAATACACTTGCCTGTCAGGTATCAATTTCGTGCACCACCCTATATAAGACTGGTAAGGAACTTACATTGGGCAGATAACTGCGCTGACTCTTGGAGCAAGAAAAAAGCCTTCGACGTTTAATCGAATAGAGATTGAAATTTTATTTTGATGAAAAAAAAATTTTTTTCACACCCAAATCGTAATTGACTTCTAGGCAGGAAGTTGAGAAATTGATGAAAAAAAAAAAAAAAAATTAGAACCACGAAACCTCAAATTTTGCGAAATCGATACCCAGACATACAGCGAAGCAATTTCAATGCCATCTGGTGAGCTCGTATTGTACTTTGCTCGTGTTTCTCTGCTTCCGGTTATTTCTCTTATTTCCGGTGTCTCTATCTTTCATCCAGCATCCCTGCAGGCGTTCTAGATTTAATAACCAACGGGTCCTGCATTGTTGGTAAATGGGTCGAGCGGTTGGCACCTACCTGCCTGGATCGACGTAAATGTATCCGAGACCGGCGCGCTTGCTTGCCAGGTACGTAGAAGTACTTGTGCGATAGATTACATAATGGCGGTATGCCGGTAGTTGAAAGCTCCCGTGACACAGGGCCGAGAATATGAATGGTTTATACATAACGCAGATATAGAGCCAGTTTCTCTATGCACTGCCTCCAGCTAAGGTCTGCTTGTCCCACGTTCCTTTAACCACTTGCAATGGGCTCTGTCTCCTTTTCTCTCGAGGTATCTCCTTGCTTACTGCAATCGAGTCTACATTGTGTATACACCCTTATATTCGTCTCTCTCTCTCTCTCTCTCTCTCTCTCTTTGACTACGTACCTGTACAAAGCCGCCCATATCAGAGTCTAAATTTATAAGTTTAAATGTGCAGCGAATTGTAAAGACACTACATGTGTATACGAGCACGAGTCGACTGCCGTAATAGCGATAACGAATAAAAACCTCAAGCCGGGTTTTCATAGACAAATAAATTTTCGCAATCGGCTTCGTGCGTAATTTATGATTATTATTGTTTCTGTGAGACTTTCGAAAAGCATCACGAAACTCGTATTCCGACAGATAAAAAATAGATTTTGAAAAAATATCTAAAAATTTTGAGATCGATTTTTTTTTTTTGAAAAAAAAAATTTCAAAAATTCCACGACCTCCTTTTTGCATATCTATAGAATTTCTGAACGTCTTTTAGCGGGAGCGTCGTGGCCGATGCCCTTTACGCAAAATCCACTTTCGACCCGTAAAACCATATTTCCCATATCGGACGTTATCACGTGCACTTCCGTTTTATCTCGTGGCTCCGCTATCCGCCGAACGGGGATGCAACCGCTAATGAAACATGTTGCGGTATTCTCTATCCTGTGTACGTACAGTCTGGCTTGGCTAAGGTTGGGTTAGGTTGGGTCAGAGCCAGCTTAAGCCAGCCAACCCTTAACCGGAAGCTTCGTATAACTCAACTCTTATGCCTGTCAGATTGTACAACGTATTTGCTCGACTTGCTCGGCTGTTAAGTTCCCGGCCGACCGGTTATCCGGTATTGCAAATATCGGCCTGTCGTCTGGTACGTAAGGCCCCCCCAGGGAGAGGGGCCCTACCCACCCAGTAACACGCGTTAGCGCTACCACCTACGACCTTGCCAAGGTTGGCCCCCCCATGGAACTGTAAGCTGGCTGCTGCTGCTGAAATGTCACATGTGGCTACGGTACAGTGCACAACGCGAGGCTAGAAAGTCAAGCGTGGAGAACGTATTGAATAACTTTGTGGGTGGTACCTTAATCGATCGGTATGTCGAAAGCGCGATTTTATACAGGAAGAAATATTTTTAAAAATTCATTGCAAATTTTTTTTTCAATATCGATCAACATCCGTCCGATATACGCCTATCGGACAAATTTGAAACTGCTGATAAGAATTTTACGTAATTAGTTCGAAATATTCACGTGGAAATTTAGACAGCGCTGCCGACGCGTGGTAAACAGTCCGCACGTGGGTAGCGGGACACTCGTGTTTCGCAATGATAAGATTAGCCTCGCCCACGCGAACGTCTCGAAACTATTTTAATGGGTTCTTAAATTCAACATAGCGAACGGAAATCTGCCCTACGTTTTCCGAAAGTCGAGCAATCCAGGCTGCGCGACTGTTTCGGTAGCTAAAGTACCGTCGGGTACAGTAGTGCCGGAAGGATACTGGTAGGGCAAGTGCCTATCGATAAGAGCAATCGTGATACACGCGTACATAGAGCGGCAGTCGTTGGCATTTTTAAATCATCTTTGATAACACCCGGTAACAGCGATTGGGGGGTTCTCGAAACTCTATGGAGAAAATTCCACGATGGAAATAGTAACCGGATACGAAATTGCTCTTTCTGTCTCTGTCTCTCTCGGATCGACGTCGCCCATACAAACAGAGCCGACGAGAAAAGGAAGAGTCAAATGAAAATGTAGAAGCTGGATAAAATAAAAGTCCACGTAAACGAACGTGGAGATAGATGGACGCGTTCGGAAGCGTCCGCAGTCGTATTGGTATCAATGGTGGCTCCGGTAAGGGATGCTGCGCTTCGCGGGATAGATTTACGAGAACGTAAAGGCGAATTTCTCGTTGCGCGCGGAGCCGTCACTTCCGGTACTTCGATTACGAAAGCCACGGACTGTACGGTCGGGGTCGGATGGGTCTTTGCTTGTGAATCGTCCTTTAAGGTTTTAATCGAATGTACGTGCTTCAGTCGGGTGGTGGTGAATCTCTTCACTGATGACGATTCACCACTGTCAGTCCTGTGGTGGCGACTCCCTTGGTGTAATCTGATCAGACTTAGTCCTTGCGGAGCAAAGGCTTCCCTAAGTGGCCGAATACGTCAGACTTTGAACTTGAATCGCTGCCGAAGTGAATAAACTCTATATGTTAAGTGTATATATCTATATGTCTGTAATGAACATAGGGTGAACATGTGAACGACGCCTTATGCATTATCGAACCTGTTAACGACCAATCAGGACACTCTGTGACTCTTGGAAATTCATGGAACTTCCAACCGAGCGAATTCTCAGCCGAAAGGATCTCGAGTAACTTTTGCTTAGAGCAGTTCTTTTGGTAGACCTAATGTTAATTGCTATGAGGAACTGTAGAGTTCGCTAAGACGCGTGAGATTCCTTTACTGTGTATATCAATTTTCGGATGTGAAATTTTGGACGGGTAGTTAACGTATCGTTTTTATAAATGCCTATTTTTTTTTTTTTAGAAGATTCAGGAACTATGAAATTCTGAAAAATTGAAAATGAAATGATACTGATGAAAAATATTATTTACCGTATTTGGTATCCTCGAAGATACCGTAACGAGTAAGAGTATCCTCGGGCTAAATTTTGTGTACATACGGATTACGTTAATTGGTAGTAACTTGGAAGCGATTTCCTGCGCTAAACGGAAGGAAGTCCGACTTAAGTTAATATCCTTCGGGCCAGTGGCTCCCGGTAGACTAAACGGAGTCTGGAGCACAGGAAGGGATAATTAAAGTATCTGAGCTTGCGGCGATTTGGCCCCGGAAGTCAAGGCAGCGCAAAGATTAGCGCCTGCAGAATCAATTAGTCGGCCCAGCTAACCGACTAATTGGCAGTCGTCTTTCCGTAAAAGTGGGTGGGTCCGCCCTCCCCCCAGTTCCGAATTTCGTCCACACCTCATATACCCGGTGGGCAAGATATTTTTGCGACATACCCATAAACCTGGGATGTTTCGAAAAAAAAAATTTTGAAGTTCCAAAAAACTTTTTTTTTTTTTACAAAAAAATCGACATTCTCGATCGCGCCAGTTTGTCACTTCCGGTCTCTGTATATTCGCGTGACTCAAAGCTTAGCTCAGTACATATTTGACATCGAACCGGAAATGCACGTTAAGTCCTCACCGACCAAACGACTGGGCAACACGGTAGTCGACGAGATCCATGGCCAAGAATCTTATGAATATCCAGGTGTAATGGTGCGTGGATAATGAACACCCGGTATTGTGTAAGTATATGTTTCGTTCAAGTACCCGCCCGAGTTTCGTATCATTATCCTAATGGCCGGTAGCGGCTACCTGCAGTCGCGGCACCTTCGATGCAGAATTTATTTATACTCGTGCACGAGGAGCTGGAAGGAGAAAATGAAGTGACGTAAGAACTAGCTGCAATTTGCTTGCAGCACCGGTGCAACTTGGTAAAGAGATCGTGAAAACTTGCTCGATCCTTTTTTTTTTTTTTTTTTTCTATCGATTCCCTAGAGATTCCGCGACATCGGGATCACTTGACTGTTACATGGGAAATTCTCGATGCGTCGTGCCAAATGCATATAAACATGCAGCAGGTGCATCCAAATGGGACAGTCAATACGTATGTGTCGTTTGCTCGGTGCTACTTGGAACTTTGAACGAGGAAAGTGTAGGTGGGTACGAGTCACGAATACGGCTTTGATGTGTCATTTGGAAATGAAAGTAAGAATTTATTGAATTTAATCGAATTTCATTGGTTGATATAGGGTTATCGATCAATGGGGTATTGGCTTATCGATAAGATACCTGCCGATACGTACGATCGGATATGCGCTTGGAAAAGGATTTTTATTCTGTGGATACGTTAATTATTGCTTACCCTGCTATTGCTTTTATTGTTTTATAGGTGGTGGGAGTAATTTATATTTTTTTTTATTACGGTATGTGTGTATACTCTGATTTATTGGTGATAACGATAACGCACTGATTTTATTATGACGTCACGTATGCCTAAATATTTTTAAAACACTAAAAGCTTAAATCGCACTCGTAGCTTATCGATTTTATTTTTATATTGCCATTTGGACATCCAATTATTTTCAATCGATACCAATTAATCCAATCGCCATTAAATCGATATCGATCATACGCTCCAATTTGTCGATCGGATACGTGGAAAGAAAAAAAAATTGGTTTCGGTTCTCGACTTATCGACGGCAATTGTTTTCCAGCGACTGGTTATCAATTTGGTCTAATAAACCCGAGCGTTGACGATTTTAACGAAAATGCTTGGGCAATCGGTAATCGAGTGCTCGGAATCCATTAGGCAATCTAGACAGTCGCACCACGTGGTCTGTCATTAGCTTATCGAAGAGATATTATTGATTATTGATATTGATAAAATATTTGTAAAAAATCGTACGGATTAAATTTGGCACTTTTTCGAAAATACACTTAAATTTGAGGTCAACGTGATAGTTAATTGATAACAGTGTTATTTGATAAAAAGTCATTTTCATTATTGATCAATCCTTCGTGACCACTAATGAGATTTACTATAGCCGCTAATTAAGATCGGTAATCAATCATCGCGCCTATGTAACAAATTAGTTACCAGCCTGCAGTGAATATTGCACATCGATCTTATGTCAAGTGCATCAGCGTGAATGCACCGATCTGTAGGGATAATGGGGGGTTAGTCGTTATCATCGGTATCTTGCGTAACGTTACGTCAGATTGATGGACACTCGTTGATAGTAGCTTAGCCACGATAAGACAGATTATTCGAAACGTATTATTGTAACAGTGAAAGCCGAAACAGAATAACGAATCGTGCCGCGTAGAAGGTAAAAAGGGGTCTTGGCTGATCGATATTGACCGGTTACGTAGTTTTTTGGATTTTTATTTTTCGCGAAGTCAAAAAAAAATTTCGCTCGAGAAATCACCGAGACTGATACATGTATGACGTAATTTCTCGGTGCTCTATTTTTCGTATTGAATGTTTATATAAATTTTTTTTTTTTAATAGATTCCTTACGTCATGAATTTTATACGCGAACAGATTGCAGACTCGGTGGGAAAAATCGTTTGCGAAGTTGCGTCATCCTTGTCACCACGGTCCCCGTTATTGGATCGGAAACAGAAATTTGTATCTTTGACACAGGAGACGCGAGCTTTGTCTTTATCCGACACGGGAGTCGGAGGTTTGTATTCGTGTGGCTGGGTAATCGTGTGCGGATCCTGGGACGCAGATAAAAGGAAATAGAAAGTAAAATAAAGGTCAAGTCGATCGTTCGGTCTCGGGAGTCAACCGGTTACGTATGCGTATTTACGTAAACGGGAATCCAAGTATGCACAGTGGTTCCCATTACTTTGGGAAAGGACAGTCACGTTGGTAATTAACAAATTCTTCGTCTGACCTCATAATTTACAACGGGACGCAGGCCTTTCGTTGACTCCAGTCAAGTGAGTGACTCATGACCGAAGTGTTTCGAGTAAAACGAGTCGTTCGCTCGTATTCTTGAATTTGCATATTTTTTTTGCATTTCGAAATGCACGTAAATATGACTTCTACGATGTGAAATTTTGAATTTTTTTTTTTTGGGGGGGAATAACATTTTTTTTTACAGAGGGGTCATCGTGCTGTGACTTTCAATACAAAAGAGTCCCCTGAACGTTAAATGTCACTCTTGGCCTCGAACCCTGTACTCACGGATGTACATAATTTAACGTGATTAAAGGTATTAATTTTGTAATTATGATTTAATTAATTTTTTTTTCTTCAACATGACGTCTAATTAGCGACTTATCAAGCACTCGTTCGTTACATGGGTGCGTTATAAGACACGCCGGGTACGTAGAGAAATGACCAAGACAATTGAATTTCCTTAAAGTAGCCAAGTATAATAAACGATGTAAAACATTATTAAGTATAATCTTAATTAAACGAAGTTCCTCGTTAGCGGTCAGGACACTCGGATCTAATTTCGCGAGTGAAATATTTTATTTCCCTCGGCCATTTGTTGTTGCCACTTTGCGGCCGATTTTTCCTCGCGGCGCAGGCGAACGAGAGGAAGGTCAGAAAGAAGAAAAATAATAAAAGCGCAACTTTCTCTCAGGATTCGCGAAGTAACATTAAGCACGTATCTTTTTGAAAAAGTCAAAATCAACATCCCGCTGTCATGACGATTCGGCGATTTTTTCCAAAACCCATAGAATTTTCCAAAAAAAAAAAAAAACATACCACCCATCGATGCCCCATACAAACGATCGAAAGCTTGTACGCTCGATACGTCCTCATATCTAAGATCCCAAATTAACCTGATATCAAACTGACGGGTAGATCAAAAACCAACAACGTAAATTTCTTATCAACAGTCGCCATTATCCGGTTTCGAAAAAAAAAAAAAAAAAAATCCGTCTCTTATTCCCATCCGTAAAGGTACATCGTGTATTTGCCGTCGTACGTATATAATCCCATCGAGCAATTTCCTCCTCGGTCCATGGCTTAACCAATAATTATCTTCTTTTTTTTTTTTTTTCTTTTTTAAGGAAACTCGGATGCCGTAGGTAACCACTAGAAATCCGACTGGCAAGCTTCAGGCCGCATTGCGGATACACGTGCAACCCGATGCGGCTTCCTCTATCTCTCTCTCTCTCTCTCTCCTTCGCTCTCTCCCATTCCTCCCCATCTGTTCTCCCTCTACGTACTTTCAATCATTCACTTTGTTTCCTCCCGAAGGACAAGAGCTTCCACAGCATCCACTCGCGGACTCGACTGTTTCCCTCGATGCAGTCCTCGCGCGTCACTGACAGTTAACGACGTTGAATCCGGCACGTGCGCGAACTCTCGACCCTTCACGTATCCCACGCCGTGACATTGAGCGGCCACCAAAGTCTCCCGATCAGATTGATCGATCAATAATTTAGCCCGTCGGATACCGACTCCTCGAGGATACTTCGTAAATACGTATAAATTGGACACACTATACATTTCATTAAAAAATACACGATTTCATAATTCATCCGTATACTCGTGTACAGTCGCCTCGACCACACGTCCGCCCACGTGTTTGTACCTAGAAACGTCAAGAGTCACGTGGTATTGAAAATATCGTTAAATTTTATGAAAAAAAAGCTCATCCTCTGGGGTATACAAAATCCACGTCTAGGCAGATCCCGCGCTAATTATAATTATGACCTTGGCTGCGCCACCATGAAAATCGTCTTACAAATTAGAACAAATGACCGCTTCTCCGGGCACGGGTAATTAAATTTATTGTCCTTCCAGGCACAAGGCAACGTTGCTCTACGAATGCCGGACTGACGAGAAACAGGAGTTAGCTGCTCTGCTACACGTGGAGGTAAATAATAGAGCAGTCCGATTCCACGGGTAATCGTTTAACGGGACGATAAGAAAACTTCACGGAGATAACACTTCCGGTACGTTTTTCGTATCCGTGTACGGATATAAATTCGATATGGAAAAAAAAAGAAAAAAAAAATTTCCATATATCCCCCATACCTGATATTTTCACCACTTCCCATCGATTATTACATTTATATCGGACAGGGGTTAGCAGCGCTATCTGGCGGCGGCGATGTTAATTAAATTTGACAACTATTCGTACCTGCGGTTTTCATTGAAATACATGCTAGGTTATGTATACGTATATACGGGTGTATTAATATTACGAGCTCAAGTGGGAGCCGTTTAATTTCTATGAGTTATCATAAATATTGTTACGTCGTCGTTTACGGGGCACAGGGTATAAGGAAAGATTAATCGTTATTAAACGCTAACGGTATTGACATCGCGTTACGCTGTGCGTTCGTATCTTTTATTCGTTCCGTGTACTATCTTGCAATGAGCCTGAGACTTGCTGTACGTGTAAATGGGTATAGAGAGCGAGTGACGCAATAAATAGAGGATCGGCTCCACCATAAAAGGTATAAAAAGTACGAGAAATCGTATGGAGAATCCTGGGGCGATTCTAGCGCCAAGTATTACACGGATTAACGTTCCCTGGCTATTATTAATATTAGCATCGCCTCGGCGAAGCCTCAGGCCCCAAAAGCAACGCGCTGTTTGTAGACGGAGAAGACTGAGTCTACCGCTTGAGGGATCGTCTTCTTATCTGTTCGAGGATCTTTATCTCGTGTTATTTCAGATCCTCGATAACACTGGCAATGCAGGTTATTTAACCAAAAATATTATTTTTGACTATATATAGGTATATATATGCAGTGTAGTACGGTAATTCACGTTGAGGGTTTTGGAACCGTTTTTTTTTTTTGCTTCGCGATGTATTTCGAATGCGGATACGCGATTCCTCGTATAAATTTTTGAATCTTCTACCCAGAATGCATCAGCTGACCCGTCCGATTGACCAGTGTATTCCTCTTGCTCTGGCACGAGTCGCATAGCAGGAGGCGCTGGACGTAAAATCGCACAGCGTGCAACATGCTTGCCTTTCCCAGTGGTGCCAACCGGGAGACTTAAGCAGCGCCATCTGTGTGTCGCTCACGTAAAACATCTGAAACCTTTTTCAAACCCTCGTAGCTACTCGAGACTTCGTGTGTGTGTGTGTGTATATATATATATATTTCTTGGTAGTTGCTTTCGCCTTGTCTAGCTACTTAAAACCTGCATCCCTCCTCCCGGATCCATCTTCGGTCTACCAACCCCGTCTTGGTTTCTCATCTTCCCGGAGACGAAAGCCGAGTCCCTTCTCGTCGCATAGATTCACTCTGCTCTTTCGTCAATCTCAATTTTCACCAATGCCTTCGTACTTTGCTCGCTGCCTACCAGTTTTCGTTTGCTCGGAAGGTAAAATCCTGTCTGACAAATTTTTTAGTAGCGTCGAGATGAAAATTCATCCGGATTCGGATTCTTTCGTGGATTCTGGCGAGACAATGGGAACTTGGAGATTTGATCTCACCGGAGAATAAAATTGCGTGGATGTTGTAAAAAAAGAAAATTGGGTTACATACCCGGAAGTCTAGTTGAGACTTTTAAGGTTATATATACATATATAGTATACACGTGAAAGAAAAGAAAGTACGGACGGTTAAAGTTTTTGATACGTTACCCATGTTAATCTGCTTGTTATCTCGTGGCGTTACAATTCTTTTCTTACGGCATTCAATTTTTACCGTCTTCGCTCGTAAACTTCTGGAACACAGGGTATAACGTTGCGAGCCAGTCGCGTTCATTGAACTCGGTCGTGAAATTCACAAGGCGCATAATTAACCTTGAATCTCTATGAAATATTCCCATACGGCAGAATCCTCGGATGGAAACGAAACACGGAAAAGTAACGAGAGCTCGTGAAGCGCCATGCTGCCTCGTTTCGCAAAAAATCTCTCGAAAAATCGTACAAAAATTAACGACATATAAATTACCCAGTAAAACGTCACGATCAAACAATTTTTAATACACGCGCTACTTGCCCTTCATTTAATGGCTTTTCCCATCTTGACGATTCAGTCTTAAGCACCACTCGTGCTGCCCTCTGTCGTCTAAACTGAAAACTAACTAACTTATGTCATAATCTACGAAAAAAAAAAGGAAAAAAATTATTGACAAAAATAGTTGGAAGTAATTTGCGTAAGAAACAGAGTCAAATGCGGTCACTGGGTATATATCTATAATTGCAGAATTCAGATACAAAGTACCAATGTAACAGATCTATGGTTATACATAACCAACAAGGCACGTTCCGTTACTGGAATAGATATTATATGTAGAGAGCATTGCGAAATGGAAAAGGGCAGGGTAAAGGCGCGTGCTCACCGGATACACAGAGCTAATTATATCGAGCGACAGCCAAGCGTACTTAACCGAGTGTTCATCGCCATAAGTGCCATTCCGTGTGCCGCCGAGCGTTGGTCATTCCTTGCCGAGTTGCGGCATTAAATTTACCTCGTCACAGTTTCGCAGTCAGACTCGTCCGCGACACGAAAGAGAATCCGAGCAAGAACCAGACTGTCGCAACTTATAAAAGACGCAAGAAAACCCCAATGAAGACGTTTAATGTAACGTCAGAAGGAACCGGTCGTTGGGTTTGTTGACATTGGTAACCATAGTAACCGTAGGATTTAACGGTCGTATCGGGTACGACGGTTAAGCGCTTGGCGTCTCTGCTGTACTGTCACAGTATCTACAGGACTACTGTGGCCCAGACTCGAAAGAGGTTAGGAATATTCACTATGAACGCAGACGAACGTCGGTACCGTAGTCCCCGTGGACGCTCAATAAAATATTGGCAAAGCTCCCGCGACTCCGATTGGCTCTACTCTCGTTTATGTCGAGGGTCTGGAGAATTTACGTGTGTATGTCCGTGCGGGATCCAGAAATTTAAAAGAGATTTTGGCACGACTTTTCTCAACAAGATTTCAACCTCCGTCCAGTCTCCCTTTTTATCATTACAATTCTTTAGCATTACTCGAGTCAGCCGTACGCGATCGTAGCTGTCCAGTTATTTCTCGCCTCCCACGATTATCCCCGTTCGCGTTACTCGTGGTCTCTGCCATATAAAGCCAATAACATATTATATGTATAGCTGCGTTCACATTGGAACGACACGAAGTAAAAGTGAATATTGTCGGCTCGTAACGAAATCGAAAATGGAAGAAACGGGATTCTTGATTTATTATATTGGCCGTCGTTACGTAACAGAAGTTTTTTTTTTTTTTTTCTTGTTAAGATACCAAAATTGGACCTAACGGAGTTTAATTATTAACGATACGGCTCGTTGAAATACTTAAGGAATACTAAGTGTAGAAGAAATTTTTTTTCTATACGTTTATCCGGCTTTTGGATGCCGTGTATACGAACACACTTTTGTATCGTTCATAAAGATTCTTCGCGCAGTGTCCTATGGGTTATCAGTGCCATCTATAGGGATACTTAGGACTCCTGTGTAAGAGGGCTTAATCTCGTTCGTTTGGTTGGCTTTGAGTCTCGAGGCAATCAGCCGCGAGAAACGCCGTTAGCGTATAAATATCCGTTATCCGAACGATCGACGCTTCTCACAAGGCGATTCGATTTCTCGTGCCCGACGATATTTCTAATTTATCGTTTCGCCATTTTTCGTTCCCTTCGCCGTCTTTGATTAGTGCGACCGCCCGGTACTAACTAACCGAATTACAATTAAGCCTTGCCGTGAAATTAACGGCTTTTCCGCCTCGTTCCCTTAGACCTTTTTTCCGACCTTCCGCCGCACGGTCGAACCCTGGCGGTCGATCCTAGAACTAACCAACCGAAAGTCATTTTTTTCTGAGACCGAAGAAGACGGATTTTCTCATATCGTGGAAAGCTTTATTTTCCGATAATGATAATGGCATTCGACTGGTACGTTGAGTGAAATCGGCGGCTGATCGTCTATCCATTTTACGGCTGTTTGAGGGTAAAATTTTTATCTCTGGGAATAATAACGTGGAACGAACATTTTTTTACAGGACAAGCTTCGTGGATTTTAAAAAAAATTTATTCCATTCAACTATCCCGATTAGGTTGGGCTGTAGGAACGACTGGATGGAATCGAGTTTAGCAACAGTCCGTTTGAACTTCTTGACCTGCTGTGTCTGACGGCGACCTGTTTTTATATACCGACTTGCATAATCTTCCAAAGATGGTAAAACAGAGTCGATGGTAATCGTTTAGTGTGGTTACGCAGAATTCTACACTTGCTCGGTATGTTTGTTTTTAGAGATGCGAACGTTAACCGCGTAAGGACTATAGCTGCGTGAAACTGGCTACAACTGGGTCGAATGGTACAGGCTGTGAAATCAATTAATTCCATGACATTTGAACTTTCTATGTCTCTGTCTTTATTTACTTTTGGATTTCTAGGTGTGTATACATATATGTTATATATCTATATTCTCAAGGATTATTATATTATGTATGACGAAAATTCGAAACCTCGTTGATGTGTAACGTTAGCCGTGTATAGATTACAAATTTTACACGACGAATTTCGGAAAGAGAAATTCTCTTGACGAGTTCAAATTTTTAACACTAGGCGGATCCACGTTTCTCGATTTTATTAAGAGGACAAATCAGGCTCCAGATGACAAAGGAGTATTCTCAATCAGGAGCTACTTTGAGACGAGTTCGATTCACCTCGGCCGTATTTCAATGAGCCATTGTTCTTCAAGATCTTGACTTCCTTTCTTAAGAAATTCAGAGCACCGGAGGATGCTTGGAAATTGTACGCGAATATTTAGCTACGCGATATTCGATTCTCGAATCGCATAGTTCTCTCCGGTACTCTTATGACGATATCACGTGATCGTGTTATTCATAACGGTTTCGTCTAAGAATCTCTTGGTCCGTTGATTCTTTAGATTTCGTCGACTGCACTCAATGCGAATATTCAACGGACGTCGTTAACCTTCGTCGCGAATTAATTTCGAAATGGGATTGAAAGTCTTTCAGAGAAATTTCGTCATTAAATTTCAAGATGAACGATCGCTGATAAGAGATTACACGTATTCACGAGTGAACGGGTATACGCGAGTATACACTCGCTGTTTAGATATATGATTAAAAGATCGACAGCGCGGAAATAATGTTAGGGGGGGAAAAAAAAATTCCCTAGACCAATTCCATATACGGGAATATGAGTTTGGGGAAATTTCTGTAAAAAATGCAAAGCACCGTTATATACATTGATTATAGTCTGATACGGTGGTTCTCATATTTGAAATAACTCGATCTGCACGTAAATGTATTTTATCGTATATAAAATATCCACTATGTAATTTAAGTTCGACATTCGTTTTTGCTAGGATTTGTTTGGGTCGGAAGTGATAAAAAAAGAAAAAAATACGTGAAAAAGGTAGCAAAAGGTAATATTCGTATGCGCGAAAACATGTACGAAATTTATACACCCAATTCATCCCTGCGATTTACGTTATTTTTTTATTGTCAGAAATACACGAATCTCATGCTGAAATAGCGATGTAAATTCGGGAGAATAGAAAAGACCTTGAATTTAAGATGCCACCGGATATCCGGCCTGTTAGGGCGAATTCTTAAGAATTTTCGCACGGGTTTCTCGCTCGCGGAATTTCGTACGAAGGAATTTCGTTCTCAGCGAAGACACAAAGAGAACGTAGAGAAACTTTGGTTCGGGAAGAAGGAACGAAGTCGATGAGATCTCGAAGTCGCCGACTTTTACCAGTGAAAACGACTAAAGCCCGACTTCGCTTCTCACGAAACGATTAACAATGATCGGTTGGCAGTGGGTAGGTTCGCACGAGAGCGACGAATTTCTAAAGACTAACCTGAGTGCGTTGATGGTCGACGGCTACGTGTCGCTGTTTATCGCTCGATGAAAACTAGCCTTCGTCGGAGTCATTAGGTAAAATAATAAAATGCAGGGGCAGTGCCACGTGCACGCATATGCTCCGTAGTTTACACACCGGTGCACTGCATTTTTCGCAAATTAATCCGCAAAGCGCGTGTCGCTTAATTACACCAGTTGTAGAAGTTTTTTTTTTTTCGTATCTTTTTTTTTTTTTATTTTCACTCCGTTTTCCCTTTTATTTCGCTCGAGTATTATGGCCCGTTGCTCTTTCAAATTAGACGCGCATGCGCATCGCTGACGTCTAATTCAAGTAATTCTCGTCGACCGTAGCGCCACGCACGCAAAATATACAAGCAACATTTTTCACTGTTAAAAATGTAAATTTTCAAAATTGAGTAAAACTAAAAAAGAGCGTTATTCTTAAAAGCGATAACGAAGCGGCAAGAGATAACGTTGTAATTTTCCTTAAACGTCTTTCCAGGTATCGCACCTTATCGCTGCGTTACCTGCTGGCTGTCGTCTTTGCTTATCCTCGATTTTCAACGATTGCAAATTCAGGGAAGGCGAGTCAGGCTTAAGGCGAAGCTGAATACTTTGTTTAAGACGACGCTGCGAGATTACCTACAGATATGGTTGGACTTCTCTGGCATTTCTGACTCTCATTAGCGAAACTGGTTTATCATTATCCTCCCACGTTCGCAAGCGCAATTTTGCCAACCTGTACTTCTCGCATTTTCACTCTCTCTTTCTCTCTCTCTCTCTTACTCTGTCTGTACATTAATTGCATCATTCTTTAACTTTGCATTCCTTCTTCTTGACATTATCTGTACGATTTTTCAAATAAGCCTATCGAGACTCTCCCATAGACACAAAGGCAATTCTCATGATTCGAATTTCATATTGATCCAAAAACAAGGAGGGACTCATTACTAATTTACTAATCAGATTTGCCGATACATTAGTTTGATTGGCTGATCGAAGTGCCCTTTCAGCTCAGAAGTTACATGAAAACGAAAACAGTCAAGAAAATCCATTGAATTTAATGAAAGAGCGTTGCGAGCTAAAGTTTCATATTTTGAGTATATACAGGCAAAATTTTTTTTACGCGGGAAAATTAAATTGAAAAATTTATTGTGGCTGCAGACGAGTACAAGTCGAATTGAATTTATTGCTTCTGGATGAAAGTGATATGTATTTCATTGTCAAAGGGACGTTTTTACAGAAAACGTGAAGAATAAGAGTAAAGCTGCTCGTAGCTACGTGTCTACGTATATACGTATCCGAGTGAACTTTGATTTGATCCAAAACACAGTTCAAAGAAGTGGAACGCCTCCCTACGGTACAGTTTGATTTTTTTCTCTTCTGTTTCAGTTAGGATGCAGGCAAGTGTATCGACGAGGTTTCCAGGCACGAAGCGATGAGACCTCTGGATGGAGGCCGAGGAAGCTGCAGAGCCCCCTGGGGCTTCGATCAACTTCCGTTCAGCAGATCCTCGCTGTTACTAACCGTTTCCCGCGGGAAATTCGAATCAACAGGAAGCAGACCGGGGGACTAGCTCGCCAAAAGAAATACGGGAAAAGTAATATCCGCCATCTTTGAGTAGCTGTCATTAAAATAATTGACGATATAAAATAATAACGGGAAAATCAGCCGCTGCGACAATCACGATGCTCGATTCGTTCACTTATGATGTCAAGGAATTTCGTAAAGACCGATCCTCACCGGAAGCCAAGGTTGCGTCCTGGAGCAGAGTAATCGTTAAGAATCGTTAAGCAGTCACTGTGATATAAAAAGTCGAACCGCGAAGAAGATCGAAGAGTGATAACCAAGATAAATAGAGAGAAGAGCCGTACGAAGATGGCAGCACCGGTGATCGAGAAGAAACGGTTCTTCTGCCGGGAGTGGGCCTTCATGAAACTCTCTCACTGTCTGGAGCAACGTCCCGCTTCAAAGACGTGCGGGGCCCTTATCGTGGGTGGTCCAGGAAGTGGAAAAACGGCCCTGTGCGCAGAACTGGCGTGGCCGTCGAACGGTGCCAACGCCAGACATCAGAGGTCACTCAACAGAAGACTATTGGCGAGGCACTTCTGTCAGGCCAGGAGCGAAGCTTCGCTCTCGCCAGCTCAATTCGTCAGATCCTTGGTGGCTCAGCTACTTCAAGCCAGCGCCGATGGGATTCACCTGTCCTCGCCGACCTCACCGACACCCAGCACGGCGACGACCTCCCTCACGTCCAGGGAAGCTGTCGCGGAGTCATACGCCGAGAAGCTGCGAACCGATCCAGAGATCCAGGCGGCACTTCAGCCAGATGTCCTCGATCGTGATCCAGACGACGCACTCAAGAAGGCTCTACTGTTTCCCCTCCTGGAAGTCGAGCCGCCGAAGAACTGTCTCTTCCTCCTGGTGGACTCTATCGACGAGGGTCAAATACTGAACCCACCTCAGACTGGGACCAGGGACTCCAGACGCGAGGGTGACAACGTCAGCAGGACCATAGCCGAACTACTTGCGAATCATCATCATCTGTTCCCACAGTGGCTCCTTCTGGTCTGCACCGCGAAGAGACAGAGTAAAACCATCTCGCGTATGTTCACCGGGTTCCGGAAGATATCCCTGGATGACCTCAGAAAGTCCCAGGTCGTAAGAGACGTTCAGCAGTACATCCTTGCCAGGCTCGATCAGGAGGACGCCTTGAGACAACACATCTCCAGGGACACCGCGGAGATGCTTAATCAGCTCCATATCAAGAGTAACGGATGCTTCCTGTACCTGGAGAAGGTCCTCGACGGAGTCGCCGAGAACTTCATTGTCCTGCGAGAGGTTCGCGAAATTCCTGGCACCTTGAACGGACTTTATCTATGGCTGTGTCAGCGATTGTTCAGTAGGAAACAGTTTGCAAAGGTGCAACCGCTTCTTAACGTGATCCTAGCCGCTAAGTTGCCGGTCACCCAAGAGATTCTTTACAAGTGCGTCTGGACGGCCAACACCGGGATCACGATGGAGGATTTCAATAGGAGACTTCACCTTCTACGCAGGGTCATCTCGGTGTCGAGGGCCGGCGCTCTTATGCTCTTTCATCACAGCTTCGCCGAATGGCTTCTAGACGTTAAACACTGTACCCAGAAGTACCTCTGCTCCGCTGCCGAAGGACACGCCATGCTCGCGGCCCATTACACACTCCGAGGACCTCAACTTAATCCTGATGAGATTTGCGTCCTGGGACAGCACTTGCAACGAGCCATGACTAATATCGGCTCCAACGGACCCACAGGATCCAGTCTGGACGCTCATACTCTTCAGGTCTTGTGGATGATCGGAAGTGGTGCGCCTATTGAAGATTGTTATCTGGACAGTTCGGATTGTATATTGTGGCCGAGGCAAGATAGCAAATTGCTTAGGCTTCTGGTAGATGCCGGTGCAAAACCTTCGGAGAAGATCGTCGACGACGACGTCAATAAGGAGGCCGTTTCTTCTAGTCAGGTAATTTTTTTAATGAAATTTTTTTAACTTTAACATTCTACTTTTTTCGCTATATATATATATATCACTATAGTAGATATTTTGTACTGGTAAATTTCCAAATAACAATGACGTCCGACTCTGACCCCGTACACATGACTAATTACTCCCGACTAATTTCCTCAAGCAATTCGCAGTTTACAAAGACTAACAGAGATAACATATTCCGATCAATCGCAATGTGCATTTCTAATCTTTTCTCGCGATAAGATAAGGCAACACGAATTCAATCGCTTTCAGTCGAGTCTCGTATTTTGAATATCGATCAGTGAATTTCCTCTTCCCTTGCATCCTCAATCGATCGTGAAAACAATAGAAACCTTTAATTAACAATAGCGCACCGTATGTCAGTGTTTCAAAATACTTTCACGCGTAACACCGCGAATCGATGCATGCTTACTAATTGCGTGACCGTAAGTGATCGTTTTTCGAAATCACCAAGAGCGCCCACGTGGTCTTCTAAAAATAGCATCGTGACGTAACGAGCGTCGCGAAGCGTCTAAATTTAGTACGATAGCAACGATCCATAAATAATTTCCCACTCTACTGTTATTATTCAATTGAAAGTTTTTTCTTTTTTTTTTTTCTTCATAATTAGACGACTGTTTCAAGAATACGTTTTTTTTTCTTTTTCAATCATACAATGCATTGCACAAGTCGCCATGTTGATTACTAAGAAACGCTGATTAACTTCGTGAATAATTGTCAACACTGTGAGGTGAGGGTGTGTTAAAAAAAAAAATTGACACATTCCACCAGGATGTTATTTCCTGACTAACCTATTCCGTAACTGAACAATCATTTGGGCCTCGTCAACATCACGGAATGATTTACCCGGCTGAATCATCATTTATCCGTGATTCTTCACGCTTTCGGAATTCCAATGAACTAGTAGTACCGGCACCAACCGCGCGTTCTCGAAACCCACTAAGTGGGGAACGAAAATTGCCATAAGCATGTGTACCAATTACAAAATGAAGTTTCGCACAATGTCATGTTGCTCGTGTCTGAAAATGCAAAAGGTCTCGCAAGACGTGAGCCCCATGGATGAATCTCTTGGAGAACCATTGACAGAGCTACTTGGCGAGAGTGGCGACATAAACCAAGCAGACTCAAGTGGCCGCACAGTTCTCCATACCCTGGCGGCGGACGGGAATGCGTCGCTTCTGGAATTAGCACTCGCAGCGTGTCCTCAGGTAAAGATTGAAAAAAAAAAAAAGAAATAATAATAATCATAATTTTTGCGATAAAATATTAAAATTAAAAAAAATTCAAGCACACGTACCACGATTAACATTGACAATTTTTCTACTCCCGTTCAGGCTAAATTGGAAGCCACAGATCGTCATGGTCAGACCCCCTTGAACTTAGCTGCAAGACACGGCTACGCGGACGTAGTCAGAGTACTATTAGCTGCTGGTGCAAGTGCGGATCATGCAGACTGCGATGGTTGGACCGCGTTGAGAGCAGCTGCCTGGGGCGGGCACACCCAGGTACATTCACAGCCAACCCTCACTGGGCAAACCCAGGACACTGTTAAAAGTACTCCCAATGTAGTTAGTGTTGATTTATTTTATTACTTTGTTCGCCTCCTAGTGGCTAATATCTGTACTATCGCTTTCGCACGTTAATTTTAAGCTTTTCAACACGTTACCTACCATTCACAAGCCTCGTATACGTTAACTGTATCTCAAGTAATGGATATCTAGAAGACGGTCGTGAAGAATCACCTTAACAATCATAATCTGTAATTGGCATGTACGCATATACATATATATATCTGCTGCAATCTACTCTCACCGTGACAGCGCCTCCCGCCATGAACGATCCAAACTTCCACGATTGAACGCAAGTGCGCGCATGTACTGCAGTACGAAGTGGAATAATTTAATGCACTCTGTCTGATCTCTTAGCTCATAAGCTTCGGCGAATGCACGTTTGCCTCGATGACTGTTCATGGGATTCGATGTGTCCGACTTTAAGCCTAACGGAGACACACCTAACGTATGAAATAAAATCGCACGTAGCTCCGCGTGTCACCGGCACAAGAAGTCGCGTGCGTCGCGACGCGCTGGCTCATTTTTCGCGTTAGTTTCTCTGTATTAATGAAAGCCAGGCGAAGCCAACAGTACACACGAGTCCGTTTCTTACAGGTCGTCGAGCAGCTCCTCGAGCACGGAGCTATGGTAGACTGTGCGGATTGGGATCAGCGTACAGCACTACGTGCGGCGGCTTGGGGCGGCCACGAGGACATTGTAAAGGCGCTACTGCAACATGGGGCCGATGTGAACAGGACCGACGACGAAGGCAGAACTGCGCTGATAGCTGCCGCCTATATGGGTCACAGTGAGATCGTCGAACACCTTTTGGATTTTGGAGCTAAGATTGATCACGCGGATAGCGATGGTAGAACGGCTTTGAGTGTGGCCGCACTGTGCGTACCTGCTAATCATGGTTACGCAAAGGTATGAGATTGTATTTTTGATAAAAAAAAATTTATTAATCTTTTTCTATATTTTTTATTTCATCTTTGAACTCTCTTTTTTCTTTTTTAGGTAGTTACGATACTTCTCGAAAGAGGCGCTGCGGTTGATCATCAGGATAAAGATGGCATGACTCCACTTCTTGTGGCGGCCTTCGAGGGTCATCGAGATGTGTGTGAACTGTTGTTGGAATACGAAGCTGATGTCGATCATTGCGATGCTACTGGACGAACTCCGCTCTGGGCAGCTGCCAGCATGGGTCACGGATCTGTTGTAGCTTTGTTATTATTCTGGGGCTGCTATGTTGATAGTATAGACAATGAAGGGAGAACTGTTTTGAGCGTGGCTGCTGCGCAAGGTGGTACAGATGTGGTTAAGCAGCTTCTGGACAGAGGTACTTATCTTGGTAGAGCCATTTAGGAATTGGCATTGGAGAAAAGTTGTATTGGGATTTTAAATTAGCAGCTGCGATAATCTCATATTGTTTGTGTCAATTAAATCAGGTCTCGACGAACAGCACAGAGACAATTCCGGATGGACCCCATTGCACTATGCTGCCTTCGAAGGCCATGTAGATGTATGCGAAGCTCTTCTGGAAGCTGGAGCTAAGGTTGACGAAGCTGACAACGATGGAAAAGGTGCCCTCATGCTCGCTGCGCAAGAAGGTCACACGTCCTTGGTCGAAAGATTGCTGGACCAACATAATGCACCTATAGATCAACATGCGCACGATGGAAAGACTGCCCTGAGGTATTTATTACTCTATTTATAGCATGATTATAATAGACTTCATCGTGACTGTTATTGCCATGGGAACTGTAACGAACATGAGATGCATCCTTGTGGTTATACAGACTGGCAGCTTTGGAAGGTCACTATGACACAGTGAGAGTATTGCTGTCACACAATGCCGACGGCAATGCCAAAGATGCCGACGGACGAAGTACCCTCTATATTCTCGCCCTGGAGAATAGACTGGCGATGGCGAGATTTCTCCTGGAGCATGCACACGCCGATGTGGAAAGTAGAGATTCTGAAGTACGTTTATTAATTAAAATTTTTTTTTAATTACTAAATTATGCTCATGTGCATAATTAGCATGGGTCCTGCGTTGCACGTAGAGATGCTGGATCTTTATTCGGTGTTATATCATCTATAGGGTAGAACACCGCTTCATGTCAGCGCTTGGCAGGGACACGTGGAAATGGTGGCTCTCCTGTTAGCAGAAGGCAATGCAAGTGTTAATGCCTGTGACAATGAAAATAGGACTCCCCTTCATTCAGCTGCATGGCAAGGACACGCGGCCATTGTCAGATTACTTTTGGAACACGGTGCAACTCCTGATCATACCTGTAATCAAGGTGCAACTGCTTTAGGTATGATTTTTAATATTTTATCGTTGGTAACAAATATTTTATTGATTGTTTGGCTCTGTACGTTTTATGAAATATAATAATATTAATAATGCTTAGGTATAGCGGCTCAAGAAGGGCACGAACATTGCGTCAGGGCGCTTCTGAATCACGGTGCAGATCCAAATCATTCAGATCACTGTGGGAGAAACGCTATTAAGGTAGCTGCCAAAAGCGGCCATGACACTGTTGTTAGATTACTTGAAGAGCATTCGGCAAATCAACGGAGTCTGCGACCTGGAGTCAATGGAGGTAGGTATCGCAGCAGCAGATACTTGGCTTCAGGTAGTTAATTAAAATCACTGTAATTATTATATCAAATTTGAATCTGTCTCAGGCGGTAGTAGCAGTGCGACGTCGGTAACGTCGAATTCGACAGCGGAAACAAAACCCTCGTCAGCCATTCTGAACCCGCTGTCCACGCAATACAGTCCGGCGGAGTCACCAGATTCGACAAAGAGAAGGAGCTGCGTATCCTTGGGCAATAATTCTAGCAATAGTAAATCCAGCAGCAACCTTACTGGCAGCACCAAGAGCGATCAGGGAAAATTCAGTCAAAACTCAATGGTCAACCAGGTAATTAAAGTAGGTAGCCAAACCACGTTACTCGCATACAGTATATGATAATGATATTCGCGAAGTATCTTAAAATTCTCAAAATTGATTTAATTTGCTTTACGTACCGCCGTGGTACTTTTAATTGCACTATTTATTTCAAATTATTCTATATTAATTTCAGGCACCTTTATCGTTCACGCAACAGCTTCAGCAATGCTCACGGGGTGCAAAAAGCCGACCTTTAAGCAAACTACTGTCGCCATTGAAGAGCGAACCGCAAAGTCCGATTTACGCTTCGCCCCCTCATTCTCCATTGAGCGACAGCCTTATTCCTTACTCGCCGACAAATACAAGTCCGCCGAGTGCTCAGACTGCAGCCAGCGTTATACAGAGCCAACTCGGCGTGTCTCTCTTAACGGGCAATCAAAGTATACAATACAAGGCGCAGGGCGGAGGATACAATCATACCTCGGCCATCTACGAGCCGATAAATATAAAAACTGAAATTATTGAGAGAAACGAAACCACCAGGCCCTTCGAATTGACCAACGAAATGCTGGGTTTCAGCGTTGGCAAGGATAAGAAGAATGTAAATGACGATAAGAGAAATTCAGCCGACACGCACTTTACGCGAGACACGCATATGAGAATTATTCTGGGCAATAGTGGTGCTGGTGTTGGCAGAAACGTTAAACACACGCCGGAACACACATCTGGAAGGTAAGAAATGGTTTTGTATTTATTAATTAAATTTTGAGCTAATTGTTTTATATTCATTTTTATGCTTCTTTATAACTGGACAGTTCAGTGAACGTTTTAAATGCCAAACCACGACTGAGAATCTTTACCCTTTGTTTCAGCAGCGGTAACTCAAAACCAAAACGCAATGGCTTAGTTTCCAATCCGGCTATGAGACTTGTCGCTGGCGTTAGAAATGGCATTGAAAACGCGACGAATCGTAATAAGCCAATCACAACGAGAGTCAATGGATTTCAATGGAAGGCAGAAACGCGAAAAGAGACGCCCTTGTAGGAGCAGGTATTAATGCATGCTGTCCTGTGCATTAATTCAGATGAACTTACGCGTAGGAGACGAGAGCGAATGTATTTACTTAAAAATATATTAACCTCTCGATCGTCTCTGTGATTCAGGTTTTGGAATTTGCAACGGATTCGCGAAACGTTGCAAATCGATACTGCGGTTGGAGGATCTTCATCAGCAAGAAGCGAAAGTCAATAAATAAATTTTTCTCCTTTTATTTGAGCAAAATCAAATTACCTCAAATGAAGAAGTGACGAAAGCATATTGAAAGATGACACTAATTAGGAAGACGAATGGAAATTACCTAACACATAATACCAAATATTAAACTGCATAAGAAATGTATGTAGATTTAGTGATGTAATCTTATCGATAAAACTTTGTATAAATGTAACGCTAATTAAATTCTTTACTGATCTCACTAATACTACATATATTTAATAACTGATTTTTCGTAATCTCAAAGAAATGCTAGAGCGATCATTTTTGACGAAGGATTGAATATTGAGATTTGTCAATGGAAGACTGCGAATCAAGCGGATTAATATGACGTCCGAGAGAAAGTTTTGAGAATGACAAAGAAATGTAAAGATATGTATAAAAAGAAAAAAAAATAAGAGAAAAGAAGTAATATTTAAACAAACAATTAAAAATCCTAATGTGAAGATAGTCTGACGATGCCGAAGTTGCTTCAAATACGTAAAAATATGGCCTGAAAGTGGAAAAGCCCATGTAAATATCCGTTATTTATGTATCGTGCACAACACCAATCATATTTATTATTACACTGTAGTAGATGCAAAATAAAATACGAAAGTTTAAATTCAATAATTAAATTCTAACCTGATGCTTCTGATGGAAGGACAAATGGTACACGAACAATTCTAGGACCTCTGTCGCTCACTGATAAACGAAAGTCGCTCATAGGATTATCACATCATGTAAGTAATTAAAAATATTGCAGGACTAATTAAAACAAAATTAACACTGTAAATACAACCAACAAGATATATATTGAAAACGATGTGCCAGGGAAGCTATTCTGTTAAAATTAAAAGAAAAAAGAAAATTAATTTTTCAAACGTGACAGTTATCAAAAAAATATTGAAGTATACATATTCCACGGCACATTTTATTTCAATTAATCTAATTCACGACGTTTCTTTCATTATAGATTCTGGATTAATAATCTTTGGACGATGGACACTCTCTGTACAATGACTATACTCACATTCCACCGGGAAGGAAAAGAAAGAGAAACTACAATAAAAAAAAAAAAAAATTAACTTTGTTATACATATAATTACTGTGCAGGCTAGCCAAAGATTAGCATCGGCTGATGGTTCAAGAGAAGAAGATAATAAGTACTAATATATATACACAGTGCTTAATATAGTCGGACGAATGGTTGTATTTTTTACCGTCATTTATATTTATCGTTTTTACACAGACGGATAAACTGTCGTCCGAAATCTTGCCTATGTTTTTAGAGGGACTAAGAGAAGACACTGGAAAATTAGTACGTTTCGTTATATAAATTACGTTAGGACAAAACGAAGGCATTAAACGGCGAAGTCGAGGAAAGCGTGCCTCCCCTCCCCCCCCCCCCCTCCTCCTATTTCCAAAATATTCATTAATACTATGAAATACCATTAAAGACCTTTTTAGGATAATATTGTACACGAAGGTTTATACGTTGCTGTCATGAATGTCAATTCTTGTATGTTTCATGCAATACTCACAAAATTTTTAAAACGAACACTTACCTTTTGAATGGGATGAAAGTTTTTCAAAAAACAGAAAAAAGAAAAACCATATCTTTAAACCAGTATAAAATATAATTATTAAATGGAAATTAGTCGTTGAATTTTTCATTCTTTTTTTTTTGCGATCACGCAATTCCTCTCTTTTATCAAAATTATTATGGTACATTGTCAATTTTGAAAAAGCTTCATCCCGATTCGCAGTAAACGAATAACTTTCGTCATGAAATTTATCATACTCGTACTTTTAAGCAATGGAAAGAACGATTTTATGGAATTGACAATTGTCCAGGCTGCACTTACGCCTTTCCTTTCGCAGGTGATTACCTTTCTCTATGTTCAATTGAATATTCGTATCCTAATGTAATCTTGCGTTAGGAAATTCGTTAACTGGACGAACGTATCGAAGTCTGATTTTATTGAGAATAAAAGAAGAATTGTAATTAATGAATTTGTGGTACGAAGGCCTACGACAGATTAACGAACAATTGTACTTCACTTGCTGCAATTATAATTGAAGGACGATTCACTGTATAACATAGAGAGATAATAGCCTATTTAATATTTAATAATTGTTTTTATTGTACATTGAAATTAGCTTTAATTGCGTACGCATCGTTCGTGCCAATTTTAATTAAGCTTTAACGATAATTAAAGATGGTACGAAGGTAATGAAGTTTGTGTGATTTTTGTTAGATTCGAAAATGTGATTTCAATGGTAACGTTCTAAGGACGAGATGACGTAACGAGATATGAGAATAAAACAAAGTTCTATAGCGAGACGTTAAATAGAGAATGAATATAGCATAATTAGGAGAGAGCCACTGTTAGAAGTGTTGAAATGTAGATTTATAATTATTATTATTATTATTATTATCATTATCATCATTATTACATTTATTCATCGTGTAAATAATTAAATTATCGTTAATATCGATGTATGGTATTAGCACACTACGTAATACACAAATAGAAAACAAAATGACTCCTTAAGCCTGTGTTACACTAAAATTTATGTGGTCTAGAAAATTTTGTCAATGGAATGAAAATTATAATTTTCAACTGATTGTCAAGCAACCTATTATTACTCAATAATAAAATCGTGTATTGTATGAAAACAAATGTGATATTAATTTTATTTTCTTCCACTCGGTTAGGCAGTGCCGCCTACGATTGAATTTTAAGGAACCCAGTGTGGCGCAGATGGCGCAACGATCGAAACATAAAGAAATGAACGTACGAAACAAAATAGATTGACGTGTGATCGATGACGTATCAAAAATGAAGTTACTGATTTGGCATGCAAAATCATAGTATATGTCGTTAGATATGTTCTGAACGATAAAAACATGAAAATTGTTTATAACAATCCATGAACCTCTGAAAATCGAATTTTTAAATGAAATTTTCGTTCTTGGACTAAACTCGAACGCCGAACTCAGGAATGAATGCGTTTTCTACAAAAGGTACTAAATTGCACGAAACGCCTTTTTGGCACGTCGATCAAAATGCCTCAACGTGCCGCACCTATTTCCGAAAGAAAGGCTGTCCCAAATTTTCAAGTATCCTGTAACGCCAGTCGTACCACGGAAAAAAATATGGAAGGTAATTGACCGAGTTGCTAAAGCAATAAATCCTTAAGGACCGATACAAACCATTTCTTTTGCAAGGATTCACAATCTACGATCATCCTGAAGTCAGCTGCGTGGCGGAATACATTAAGAACAAATTGTACTTTGCCACTTTTCTTAATAGAAAATCCGATATTCGATGCACACCGAATATTCACTTCTTTAGTATCGACGACGAATTGATTTATCGCAATTTCTATAATGATTTTGGTCCACTGAATCTCGCCTGCTTGTACAAGTAAATAAGACGCTCGAAGAATTATTAATCAACGGCGTTCATAATCGATCAAAAAATATCGACAGGTATTGCTGTAAAGTGAATGAGAAGCTGAGGGACAAGTCTAACAAGCACAAACAAATCGTCCATTACACGTCGCAGAATCAACATAAAAAAGCAAACGCAGCCTTTCTAATAGCGTCCTATGCAATTCTTTATTTGAAAAAAACACCGGAAGAGGCATTCAGGCCACTCGTATGTGGGAATTTACATATGCTGAAACCCTTTCAAGACGCTTCGATGGGCACGTCGATTTATAATATCCGTCTGATAGGTGATTATCGTTAAGTAAATTATCGAACAGCTCGAAGAATCTTGTGTTAAAGTTAATCCACGATCAGACTGCCTGAACGCAATTCACAAGGCTGCGGCGTTTGGATTCTTCAATTTTCAAGATTTCGACGTAGCCGAGTACGAGAAGTACGAGCAAGTGAGAAAAGGAGATTTGAATTGGATGGTGCCGCAGAAGTTTCTTGCTTTTGTTGGACCAAGTACGGAAGCTGGATCCATTTATCATCCACCCGAACGATACATTGATTATTTTATTAAGAATGACGTTGCTGCTGTCGTCAGACTGAATAAGAAATCGTACGATGCGTCTAGGTAGGCAGAAACGTATTGATTAATATCGACACGAGGTTTATCGATAATTTTATATTATAATTTTTATTTGACAGATTTACAAGGGCTGGGATAACACATTATGATATGTTTATGCCTGATGGAAGTGTACCGCCGAAAAAAATACTCAATCAATTTTTACAGCTTGCAGAATCTACGGACGGACCCATTGCTGTGCACTGCAAGGTAAAAGTTTGGTTATGGTTATTGCATTTATTTATATGTGTGTTCGGGTAAGAGTGGATGAAAAAGATCTTTTTATTATTTACAGGCTGGTTTGGGCAGGACCGGTTCACTAATTGCAGCGTATTTGGTAAAGCATTACAGAATGACTGCAAGAGAAGCTATTGCTTGGATGAGAATATGTCGACCTGGTTCTGTCATTGGACATCAACAAGCCTGGCTCGAAGATATGGAAAGTGCACTGTGGCGTGCAGGTCAACATTATAGGTATCAGAAAAGAATGATAAATGCGCGAGGTGCGTTTATTTGTCAAAGAATGTGAATTTAATTTTATAGGTTAAAGTATCATGGAGATGGGGACATGATAGCGCATCATAAACGAGGGATATATTCAGTTGCCATGAAATTGGAGAGGAGTAATTCGAAAATTGATAATCCTAGGCATCACTCTAACGCTGGTACTTTTCTTTCTCTTTGCGAAATTTTGGTTATTTGTAAAAAAAAAAAAAATGAAAATAATAACCAATTTGCTTAACGTCCTAGGACAGAGAATGAATAACAATGGAGATTTGAAAGAGATTGTTTCGGAATTACATAACCGCGAAATAAGAACTTTAAACAAAATAAATAAATGCGGTTTAGCAGGAATTTTAGGTAAGTTTGTGGAAAATAGTACTTATATAAATTTTTACAATATTTAGAAAAGCTACGGAATACTGAGGAAAATTTTTACAATATTTAGGAAAGCTACGAAATATCGAGGAAAATGCATCGACTGATTCCAATCAAAGAATGCTGGGTTTTCAAAGATGTAAACCAAAGCTAAATTCAGAAGCGCACGTTTTAACACAGGGCGATCGATTGAACGAAATCAAAGCCAATAGAAACAAAGTGTCTATGAATTCCTCATTGTTTTCTAGAAGTACCTCGCCAACTCCGCCACTGCAAGTGTTCAAGAGACTACAAAGAAAAAGATAATATGCAATTATGATTGAACGCATATCAGTATGAAACGAAGACGACGAATTTATACATAATAATAATAACTTGTCCCTTACCATAAAGTATAGCGATTCCATAGATAAAAAAAACATTTTATGTCATTCGCGTTAACGTGCATAATAAGCCAAAGTAAAGTTTATAAAGTAAAAACGTAATTGAATGCACTTTCATAATGATTTTTCAAATAGGAAAGGTATTCAAACACAGCAGAAGCTTCGTCGTATAAAAATTTATTTTCCAGAAAACACAATGTTACATGTAACATGCAAATTATTTCTAATTCATTCACTTTCATATAATCAATGTGACAATAATGTTACACGTAATTTTGTGTTTGCTGAACAGTGTATAAAATCCTTACCTGTACAGTATCAATTAATAATTAGAATTAGCAATCAAGTGGTTTGCTTATAACGAACTTAAATATTTTGCAGCGTACTCATGAGGAGTTGAAATTCTTCTTTTATTTCGGATCTCGTATCGATTACCTCAAACGTATTATTTTCCGTAACAGAAACTTGCCTTGATCTGAAAAGTTGCACAGATCAATATGAATCTATTTCTTAAATGAAATATCATAACCTACAAATCCAAGCAAAGCTGATTAAAGTGACGTGGCATCGTGTAACGAGCATGCGGTGAAATATCTGCAAATGGATCATCCGCGTCATCGTGAACCGGAAGTGCATCAAATCTGTGAAAAATTAAAGAACTGAAGAATCCTTTACTTCGAATAATTAACTGCAAATACTTTCAGCGACTATCGGACAGTTGCATGAAAATTATGCGAATGCGTATACCGACCTTATAATAAAATGATTTTCATACAGCGACGTAGGATCGTTCATACAATGTTTCGCCATGTTCAGTATTACTGGAAAAGCCTCGTCACGAAAATCGCCACAGAGCAATAATTTTTTCTGATAATTTTCTTCGGAGTGCGACTGAACGAGGGAACGTGAAAACGGTGTATCGACCCAAACAATGCGGCAGCCTGTTTTTCGCAATTTGTTCACCCAATCGAAAGGACCCAATTTTGCAGCTTCCGATTCGTCGACGCCGTACCAATCGTAAACCTGCCATTAAGAATGTATACCTTAAGAAATGTTAACAGCTAGACTTTATAGTACAGTGACATAGGTAGTAGGTACCTTAAAATACTCACGTCACAGTGACAGCATTGTTTCAAAATTTTTCCAAAATCTGCCATGAATTTTAAAAAGAACGAAGAACTTTTAACGTACAATAATATGACTCCGTTTGATTGATCATAATTCTTAGGAACAATATTTATGTTCTGTATTTCTGTAATAGTTTTATCGTTCTTAGTTGTGCCGCTGTCATCGCTAGCGTCTGTTCTTTGATATTGAGTTGTGTCGTTACGTCGCGACTTGAGATGGTACACGGACATCAAGAAGGCGCAGCCCAGAAGAAGTGAAATGGAAATACAGAAACTTAGATAATTATGTTTCTTTATAGTTTCTACTTGGGGAACTGTAGTTGTTACTCGCTCGGAGGTATCTTCGCAATCAGCTAGAAATAAAGTAAATTATATTAACATATAAAATGATAATATAGCGTCTACGTTCCAGGCTGCCTGAACAGAAAGTAACTAGAAAAAATGCTCCGGCGTGGAACGTGTTAAGGAGATGCAGTATGTGTTGTTAGACATGTGTGAATTTTAAATACAGCGCGCAATGAAAGGCGCATGCGCAGGTACCAGATGGGCGGAAGTTAGAGATTAGGGAAATCGCGAGTAGGGACTGAAGGGAAATTTAAAATTTAAGAGGTAGCACGGTTATGACTAGGAGGCGCCACTGTATTTAGTTTTCACACTTTTTGTCATTCTTATTAGACTCGAAATTAAATATGGATAATAGTTACTGAATTTCCATATGCACGTTGTAGGATTCCACAGTGAGTGTTTCGCGCATCGGTTGTCCATGAATTTCAATATTGTAGAAAAATTCATATTTTGTGGTACTGATATGTTAAACGTACAATCAACGTTTCTCTTGCCAGTTCCATTTTTGAGCTGTTGGGAAAATATTAAAATGTTATTGAATAACGTAGTATAGTTCAGAAATATAAATTAATTAACGAAAGTAATTTACCGGGTCTACGTTACAGTAATTCTCGTATGTGGATGAATTATCCTGAAAGTAATGGCACAATATCAAATAACAATCAATATATGTATAGTTATAAGAAATGGAAAAAATGAACAAAAACTGTTACCATATACATAATATATTGAGGAGTGTATTTCGACTCGAAAAAACAATCGCGACTTCTCATACCCGTTATGTCCACATTGAACTTCCAAATTCGTACGTCATCAGGAAATTCGGCGGTAAACTGAAAGTCAACTCGACGGTCCCTGAAATTGGATTTTTGAAATGAAATCTTAAACACATTTACAAAATGTAATCCAGTAAAATGATCCAGCACATACAATATAGTATAATGCTAAAAATATTTATTAAAGTATATCGGATTTATCTTTCATTTCATGAATTTCAATTTGAACTCAAATCATTGATCCTAATATTATTACTGAAGAAACGCACGTGTCACTAATAAATTTAGCACGTGCTAATATTGTTATTATCAGTAAAAAAAAACAATGTTCACTACCATACAAAATTTCAATTAATTAAATAATTTAATAAAAACTGAGAATCGTATATTCATGATTCACGATCAAGTACCAAATAATTTCAAACGCTCCCTCAAAACCAAAATAATGCCTTTAAAAATATTTATGTTAAAAAGCATCGATCCTGCTACCTTGTCGATGATAGAGCATGAATATGCTGATAAAGATATTAATAGTGAAAAGTGTAAAGTTCATTCTGTGCGACATTCCCTCCCAGTACCTATGAATATGCAGTTAAGCGGACAAATAGATGCAAATAAAATACTTGAAAAATTAAAAGCGTCGAACATTCCTATATATAACGTACGTATTCTTGTCGTCATTTTTGGTAACAGAATAATAACAACTGGACCTCGGCTCCGCAATTTCCCTTTCGTTGTACTCTGACGTAACGTACATGGACTTGCTCACAGATGTCTCCACAAGAGTTTGGTATCTTAACCCATAACATCCAGTAAAGAGATTATCAATTTTTCTGGAAATGGGTCTCTGTTGGATCAAATTAGATACTATTGTTACATCGAGAAAACCAATTATAAAAAAATCTTTAATTTAATTTTACCTGGCAAGAAGATATACCACCATAACTATCATGCTCAAAGCAGATGTTTATTTCGGTATGAAGTAACTTATCGTTATATACATCAGAATCTGTAAAGATGTAATTTTCACAGGCATCCTCGGTGACTGATTTGTTTACCAATACGTGAATCTTATAGCAACAATGCAAGCTGGGCATTGTAAAGTTAACCTCAAAAGTACCTGGAGAAAAAAACAATTTGATACAATTAACGATTCATGGGTAGTGTTATAGATATTCATACCGTTTGAAGAAATATTGACGTCTCCGCTGGATATAGGAGTAAATTGTACGTTTTTCAAAATATCGCTCGCACTGCAATTCGTCTCTTTTTCGAACACATCGCAGCGGTCAGGAAGCTTCTACAAAAAAAAAATTACCATACTCCCCATTTAATTTAAAACTATTTGTCTATGCCATTGTTGGCTATGTGCGTACGCACCGGTTCCATTATCTAAGCACGTGTTGCTGCGTACCTGCATTTAATTTTGACAGACGGTGGTTTTTCGTTGAAATTTTCGTTTGCATATACACTGAAATACATGTTTAGATATGGAAACTGTATCCGTTTGTTCATACCGGATATTAAAAGTAAATAGTATTATTGATACAAGTCCAACGTATGTGCATGTGTGTGATATGGTTATCAGATTCGTCTTTATGCATTGGGTGCGAAGGCGAATCCTTTCGTGTATCAGATTAAGTAATTTCTGCTGGTGAGTTTACGATATATTTTTCAGCGATGTCAAAAATTTTTTTACAGTGTATATGGGAACATAAATAAACAATAGGAAAAATTAAATATGTTCAATTAAACAAAAACAATCTCATAGTCGCTATCAACTATATATACTGTCTAGACATTAATCTTTGATAGCGTACATTTTCAGATACCATTTTTCGAAAACAGCTTATTAATGAATTTTTGAATCACTGATTACAAAATTGGAGTCAAAATAACGAATCAGCTTGAGATAGAAAAAAAAAATGTAGCTTAAATTTATATAAAACTTGATACTGCTAATTTGAGTTGTTTCCACACGATAACACTACACTGCCATACCGTGCTGTAAAAGGGTTAAGAAGTAACATATGTGTTCGTTTAAACCTTTAACTGATACTATAATTTCGATAGTAAGTTAATACTACTGTATATCCGTATGGATCCAGTATACTAGTAGTCTTTAAGGGTTAACCCGGAAGTGGACGCGTGGGGTGTTTGAGAAATACGAAATTAATGCTTTTGAAATGGAGAAAAAATCGCACGACCTTACCCGGATTAATAAATTTAACAAAAGTACAATAATGTACGTTTTTCATTGAAACAGGAAAAAAAATCGAAATTATACGCCAGTGGTCTAATGTACGAATGCGGAAGCATCTACAATCTATGTACAATATAATTCTACTTCCTATACGATAAGAATAAGAGTACGCAAGTTTTCGACACTGTAAACTGCGAAGTATCGAATAAAAATTTTAAAACCAAAATACATTATATTGTTTGCATACCATGTTGCAACAGTCGACGAGTGCTGAAGAAATTATACACAGCTTCAGAAAGCATCCGATGAAGTCGAGAACTGCGTCACGCATCGCGAACAGTCACAAGTATCACAGTTTAAATTAAGTAGTCAATAAACACACTGGGAAAATTGCGTTGATCCTCGACAGATGCACAACACTGTAGTCCATGCCATTATAGAACGTGGATTGCCATATGAAGTTGCGATGACTTATTTGAACGTTTTTATATTCATTAGTGATATTTTATTTCTGAAATTAAATTTAAAAACCGTCGTTTGTGGTACAACTCATATCTATACGGCGACTACATCCTGCCGATAAACCACAAGTGTACTTTTGCACTTTTGACTGTCGGCGTTCCTCCATGTAACTTTGGTGCTCAATGTAAACGGCACCAAATAACCTTAAAATCAAAAGCTACAGGTAGGCAGTGAGCAGCAGACAAGTAGCATTGAGAACGGTTCTTGTCATAAATAAATAAGAACCAAAACATATTATGTATTGGTCGCCAATCGCTGTCTTTGATCTGCATAAGGATACTGTTCCATAGTGTTCGGGAAACCGAATCGGATAGGCAGTAACATTGCGAGGTCTACCAATCAGGATCGTTCTTTATCATTCTGATTGGTCTTCTGCTACCACTCAGCCTGTCCATTCTGTTTTTCGAGCACCATGGAACACCATCCTAAATCTTAAATCTTGCAATGTCGTAAAATTTGACCAATCAAATGTATTTGTTCCCTTAACGCTATTTCGCTAAATATAGCCAATTCTTTATTAGGTCTGTTCGTCTCAGCGATTTTATATACTACTGAGTTATTGGAAAATGAACAGGAACCGCTGAGAGCATCATCGTTTCTTTGATTATTGATTTGATTTGATCGAGAGAACGATTTTTTTCAACGCTCATGGATCATTTTCGAGCACACTTACGTGCTCCAGACCACATAAAATCGTTAGAACAAGCTTTTTTATTTGGTTCAATTTTTATTCACAATTTCAGTTATCGATGTAGCAATTAAAGAAATATATGGTAATACTAATTTCGTGAGAATTTATTCTTTTTAGTTTCAGCTCATGCACTCGAACTAGGTTTAGAAATGTGCGAAATATTTAAAAAAAATTCACAGTTAACTTCAAAGATTCATTTTCTGCGGTTTAGACCAACTGTACTATTTTAATAATTTACTCTGTACAATTTAGTGTATTTACCGACGTGGATGTAGTTCGCGATTAGCGGCGAGTCAAATGATAGACTTCCTAACCTCTTTTTGTAAAAGATAGCAAATTATCGTAATCACGAGAAATAATTTAAATAAAATATAATCATATTCTGAGTGTGAAAGTTTATTATTTATATTAGATACTCATTTACTATTATATGATGGCCGTATGCGTAGCAGTAATAGGTAAAGATGTAAGGAAGTACTTCACAATAATAACTGTAACTTCAGGTTATGTATATTTGTCAAATGGTAATGAATCATTAACATTTTTGCAGAATTCACCAAAATACATAAAATGCTTAGATGAAAATACAGCACTGCAATTCCATTATAAAGTTCATACAACAATTGATATCATCGAAGAAAAACTAAATGTTGGGAATAAAACAGCTTCTGATGTACGAGAATTGTTTTTAGGATTATTATTTTCAGCGGAAGATCACAAAATGTAACAATTCAGCACAAATAATACTGAGAAGTTTAACATTGTAAATATAAGCATTTTATTTTACTAATTATTTATCGTAATAATTCCAGATTTGGTTATGCTACAAATACTAAAATCAAGTTTGTTGTGATATTGCAATCAACTAATACATTATTGAGAGACAACGAAGTCAGAACGGTACCCTAATTTATTTATTATTATTGGTTCAGTTGCTTTTTATATATATATTTTGAAGGATAATATTACCAATTTTCTTAATAGATTTTCAAGAAATTACATGCAGCATATGCAAATGCCGTGTGTAATCCATTCTATGTGCCTGGGGATCAGATCAAATCTAAGTGAGAATTTTAATAAACGGTATTCATGATAATAACTTTTACCAGTTAATAATTAATTGCGGATATCTATTTTCAGGTCATTCGACTTGGCTGTAATGGAAATAATGGGTATTATATAGATTTATGTAAGACATTCCTAATATTCTAGCATAAAGTATATGATTCACTTTAAGTGTTTAATACAAAATAGTTATTTATTATAAAGCACATCAGTTACTGGAATATAAATTTTCCCACTACTCTGTTTTTAATAAATTACGATTACAGTGTACTCTGATAGAATAAACATGTTGCGACTGATAATCCATGTACATGACTTATATACTGCAATTATTCTCCAACCTAGGTATGTTCTAAAATTCACTGTCGAAGGCAGAACTATTTCTGTCTCACTCTATTCTCATTGTCAGTCTGTTTCTCGTACGTCGCGCCCGTATCGTCAGCGATTGACATAAGTTTCGTACTTTTCATCGACCATTCCTAGAGCATTGCAGAGATGAGTAAGAAGATGCACAAAGCTACGATTTAAGGAGATAGAAGGTAAAATCATGTCGCTAAATTATAGCGGTGAGTCCGGGAGTAGAATTTTATGATCGACGGAAGCCATGATTTTTTTAAAATTCAAGTGAAGTACGTAGTATGTAGTGCGTCTAGACGCCAGTTTTTCGAGTTTTTCAAAAACCTATCGTTTGCTAAGCTTTCCTATTGCTCCCATTCGAAAGAGGCATGAGATGCTGGCTTTTGTCTTGGTAAATCTTAGCGAGCCTCGTTCTAAAGGTTGCTCTGGGAACCAGCGGTAAGTTGCGAAGAACCTCTACTCGCCAAGCTACACATTCATGATCACGTTCAGCTCGGCTACAACGGGATATGCATTATCGACGGAGGTGATAATCACAAAATTCTACTTCCCGGACTCACCGCTACGATTTAGCGCCATGCTTTTGGTATCGCCTAAAACCGTAGCGTTGCGCATGTCCTTTCTCATCTCTGGTAGAGGATAGAGATATGTTTATCTTTCCTCAAATTTTAACCAAACAGTGGTCTGTTTAATAAACGTCAAAAATTGGACGTCTTTATAGAAAGAAAATGGTGATATACGGTGTGTATATAGTATCAAAATCTGGTGGTTTGATTTTTAACCATGATCACAATGTTCCGAGGGTAGAAACCGAGAAATCGTTTAATTATCCATTAGATGTCAAGCTGACATATGAAAATAAGAAAGTGGTGGTAGCGTTTGGTCAAAGAGATGGAATAAATGGTAAGATATTTATTTGTATATTTGTAAGACTTGTTAGAATATTTAACAGAAGTAGAGATTTTTACACGTTATTCTAGTGGGTCATGCCTTGACAGCAGTAAACGGTAATCCTGTCACAGGACGGGAGCTCGAGGATGGTAGAGACGTTCTGGAGATGTTAGAACAGCCTGAAAACTTCCCAATAACATTAAAATTCAGTCGAGCGAAAATGACTACTAATGAAAAAATTTTCCTGGCTTCTATGTTCTATCCACTCTTTGCAATAGCAAGTCAACTTAGTCCAGAACCGAGATGTTCAGGCATTGAAGTGCTGGAAGCAGATACTTTTCGGTTATATTGTTATCAAACGTTAACGGGTGTTAAATTTATCATTGTGGCAGATCCAGTGCAACCAGGAATGGATATTCTTACAAAGCGTGTGTATGAACTTTATGCAGATTACGCCTTGAAGAATCCTTTCTATTCCTTGGAAATGCCAATTCGTTGTGAATTGTTTGAAACGAACTTACAGACATTGCTAGAGACAATAGAAAAGTCTGGTATAAGTAATGTGTAAAAATATATTATATTAATTTTTTGTAGTAAGTTCAATGACTAAGGTAATTATAATAGGATGTTGTAAAGATTATGTATAATATTTTCTAACATTACATATTTCTAATATATAAATGATATAAACTAACGAAACAGAAAATTTAATTTACTTTTTTTTTATCATTTATTGATGGTTGCAATCCACTGTAGCATGTACATATCAATTTTCCTTATATATAAAACATACTAATAAGAAAGTATGTAATGACACTCAATCGATTGTCTTGGTTAATAACATTGTGACAGTTCTCAATAAATGTACTGCTCGCACAAATAATTATAACGATACCAAAATGATTAGCAAATGGTATATTCAAAATATAATTTCTAAAATAACGTTAGTTATTGAGTAATCGTTTATGCCATAATTCTTGGTATGATCATTCCATTTCAACAAGTAAACTCAGGAATGTTGTCTTATTACGCAGGAATGTTCCAAGGTAATTTTCCATCAGGGTTACCAAGCTGATATAAAAATAATATTGTTAGTTTTCAAATAATTATAAAATCAATGATGTGGACTATTACTGTATTTCACGTACCTTCTTCACCATGTGATCGCTGCATGCCATCCGAATTCGGGCAGCGGTTGCTGGGGAATCTAATCTGAAGTAATCATTAATATTCATATCTTTTCTTGCTGCCTGGATTGCTTCTTTAATGGCAAAGAAAGCTGATGATGCTAGAAATAGTGGTGGTTCTCCAACAGCCTGAAATTAATGAATGAAGTTGTATAATATTATTTATTACATTTGAGAAAATGTAAACTGTTATAAAATATGAATTTCTAGCAGGAGTATAAACTATATAATCTGATAATATTTTCAGAATTACCTTAGAGGAGTACACTGCTCTAGGATTAGGAGCTCCCTTCAGTAGGGATACATTAAATTCCTGTGGGATATCCGTAAATCCAGGTAATTTGTAAGCTCCAGGACCTCTGCTATACAAAGTTCCAGTAGGTGAATATATCAATTCCTCCAATGTAAAAAGACCATATCCTTGAATGAATCCACCCTCGACTTGACCAATGTCGATGGCAGGGTTAAGACTTTCTCCTAAGTCCATTACAATATCTGTTCTCAGTACCTGGACATAAGGATATTTTGTTCTATATTCCTTCATATTTCATTTTTCATACCTCATACCTGGTGGTCTCCGGTAAGACAATCGATTTCAACCTCAGTGCATGCTACTCCATATGTAAAATAGTTAAACGGATCTCCTGAATTTGTTTCAAAAGAATAGCCAATATCAGGAGTACTATAAAATCCTGTTGCAGAGAGACTGATCCTTTCAAAATAAGCTTTCTGTATCCACTGTTCCCAAGTTCCATGAGGATCTTCGTTAATAATTGGTTGCAAACGTTTCATAATCTCATTACATGCATTCTGGAAATATAGAATTAAATAAGCATCTCATATAATTACAACTTAAAATGAAGACAGTTATTTGGATGACGTACCATCACAGCCATACCATTGAGATCTGAACCTACGCTGGCAGCTGTGGCTGAAGTATTTGGTACCTTATCAGTAGCTGTTTCAGCAATATGAATTTTACTTGGACTGACTTTGAAAATCCTACTCGCAACCTAATATAAATATAATAATTATAAAGATTTAAAAAAAACCATATAACAAAAAATGTAAAATAAGCCATACTTGAATCATTTTAGTATGTAACCCTTGTCCCATTTCCGTACCACTATGAGACATTAAAACCGAACCATCAGTGTATACATGAACAAGTGCACCTGCTTGATTTAAAAACTTTGCAGTAAACGCAATTCCAAATTTCGTTGGGATAACAGCCATGCCTCTTTTTCTATATCTGTTTTCCCTGAAAATGAAAAACAATACTAACACATTCTTTCAATATTATAAAAGATTATTGACCTACTTATTGTACTCGCGAATAGCTTCCATTCTTTCTTCATAGTTGGCCATTGCCAGACATTCTTTCCAACAACGATTCAGTGTACAGTGTTTAAGAATTTGATTGTAGTGTGTTACGTCTCCTTCTTTATACAAGTTTAATTCAGATACCTATACAATAAGTTAATTAGATTTTACAACATTTTTCACCATATTGTCATACTTCGAATCAATACCAAAAACGTACCTTAACTACTTCCATTCCAAGATAATGGGCTACGTGTCTAATAATATTTTCTCCAATGAACATTCCTTGCGGACCACCAAATCCTCGGAATGCAGTGTTTGATGGTAGATTTGTTTTGCATAAATATCCAAAAACGTTTGACACTGGCACTTTATAAGAGTTTTCAAAATGAAACATAGCCCTCTCCAATACCTGTGTAACAAGTACAATGAATTTCATTTATGTGAACAAACAATTCACAATACTTTTCACAATTATATATTTTTATTGAACTCACCGATCCTGAAAGATCCATTGAATATCCACAGTTATTATAAATGTGAACCTCAACAACCTTAATGTACCCATCATTGTTAAAGCCTACTTTGTACTTATAGTAAAATGGATGTCGCGTGCCAGAAATCAGCATATCTTCATCCCTATCCAGCATACAACGTACTGGCTTTCGCAACCTATATATTATGGTAATAAAATGAGCTATAACAATTCCAGCCATTTTTATCCAATGTATGATAAACAATAAATTCATACCTGTGAGCCGCCAGAGCAACGGGTAATGCTACCAACATCCCACGAGATTCCTTACCGCCAAATCCACCGCCCATACGTTTTACGCGAGTATTAATTCTATTAATCGGCACGCCAAGTATAAAGGCAGTTAATTTTTGAATCTCCGACGGATGCTGAGTCGAAGAAAATACTTCCAACTCATCTTCTTCTTTTGGTACAGCGATGGCTGCGTGAGTTTCCAAATAAAAATGTTCTTGTCCGCCCATTCGTACCTCACCTTCCAAAATATGATCAACTTCATTAAATGCCTTCTTGGCATCACCTTTCTGTATTCGCTTAGGGCAGCCCGGGAAGAACGAGTTATGTTTAATTGCGTCCTAAAAAAAAGTTACTCTCAGTAACGAATAAAACATCACAGAGTCACCGAAGATATGCTTTTAATTTACTTCGATAGAAACGATGACAGGTTGTAATTCTTCATATTCAACTCGAACTTTTCTTGCAGCTTCTTGCGCAGTTGCTTGATCAATGGCTACTATCGCTCCAATACTCTGTCCCTGACTTGTAACCTGAACGGTTCAGGATTAAATGTAATATTTCGTTTATAACCCTTAGAATTAATAAAATTAACTTTATTATACAGCGGCACCTTTTCTGAAACGAACAATACTTCGTCGTGGAAAACCGGACCAATCCAACTTCTGTCCTCAGGAATGTCTTCAGCGCTGTAAAATGCTACAACGCCATCCATGGCGAGAGCTTCTGACGCATCAACTTTAATAATCTTAGCATGAGCTTTCGTTGAAATAACGAGAGCCAAATATAATTCACCAGTGATATGAGGCATGTCATCGCAGTACACAGCCTCTCCAGTGGCTTGTTTAAAGGCACTTGCGTGTACAATAGGCCTTCCTATTAGGTCCGTAGGAGGCTGATCCTTGCGAATCTGCGTCAAATAAGTATAACGTAAAAGCAATGTAATTTCTCGTGAAACAATCTGTTTAAAATATTTCTAAACTCCAGCATACCACTTCATAATACTGTGAACTGTGTGGAACTCTGTAGTGAAATCCCTCTCCCACGTTCTCCAATTCCTTGGGCAATGGAGGAACGTCTGGCAAGTCTTTTCTTAGCTCTTGCGTGATGCGTATGAAACCCTTGAAGAACAAACTGAAAAAATAGTACAAGTAACGATAGGTAAAATTTGTAAAATTTTTTAAAAATATTATTTTTTTTTATTAATACTATTGTTTTACCTGAGAGTCAGTGATCGACGATATTGAACCATTCCACCCGGAGCGTCACCAGTCAGCGGAAGTTCTTTTATTAACGAGTCATAGACAGATTCTACCATACTCTCGTTCCATTTCCTGCAATTATCAATTTAAATAGTTTTCTCTACTTGCTTCAAGCAACTCGAAATTCACTCGCCTCCTCAGCTCACCTCCCGATCATATAGCTGCAAGTGTCTCTTGCCAGCTTAGTCGTAGGAGCCATACCACCGAATGCCATGTATGCATCTCGAATTTTATTTGTTCCCAATTCGAAAAACACATTCAGTGCCATGTTAACAATAGCGATATCATCGTCGCGTCTTTTAGCTTGCTTGTATGCCACAAAGTATTGGCCTTCGATTCCATAGGGAATTTCAATGGAGACTAAAATCTCATCAGGCGAAACCACGTTACGTCTATAGCCCACAAAGAACGTGTGGTCCATTGGAACTGTCCTGTGTCCTCGTTCGAGACTGCACAGATTCAATTTGATGCCTGCAGCCATGAAAATTGGATTTAAGTCCGATATAGGACTTCCGGTCATTATGTTGCCTCCGACAGCCTGTGTAATTATTTGTATAAAAAATAATTGAAAAAAACCGTAGATACTACAAGGACAATAAATACGGTGGGAACTTACAGCGACATTTCGTATTTGCTTTCCAGCAAACCAATGCAACATGTTTACTATTTCGGTGAAGATTCTTGTTTTGTATTCTGGAAAAAATGTCTTTAACGTTAGTGCAATATTTTTGATAATTATTGTTGCGTTGAGAGATGCTTACCAGGTTGTGCTTTGATCTGGCGTTTTAAAGCCTCCTCAAGCTCCATCAAAGTTACACTGGCACCGATTCTTATCGTTTCGTGGGTCACTGATATCTCACGCATTTCTTTTACTTGAGTTGGCTGTATCAAAACGGGATATAAAAAGTGCTTAAACTTCACCTCGACTCCTGAGTAACAAAAAAAAAATCATTCAAGAGAAAAATATAGTAATTCTCTGTTACAAAAATGCATTGACAAATTCTAGGCTTACCAACTTCTGTATTACCAACAATTATCTTAGCACCGTGATACTTTTTCTTTAAAACAAGCAATTCCTTGAGGGTAACTGGTCTGTACCAAGTGACTTTCTTCCCTTTGAAAACCAAACATTGTTCATCCAGTTTAGAGGAAATCTTAAAATGAAATATCGTCGATTACGGGCTTATCTCGTTACGATTTATTAATCCGCATTTATTCCAGCTGAAAGACCAACCTTCAACTTCGGCGGAAATATAGGCTCCTGAGTAGAATCGTACGGTCGAAACTCTTTAGAATTAAAAACCTCGGTGGGTTCGGAGGTGAAAGCTTTTTTACAGCAAGCGTCGCCCATCGCGCATGTTTTAACTTCTTTACAGGATGTTCCCTTTGTCAGGTGAGAAAGCAGTTGCGATTGTTCCCATTCTTCTGTGAATGTCTTGAAACCTTCGATAATGGGTCTGTAGCCAGTGCATCTGCATAGATTTCCTATAAAGGAAAATATATGTTCGATGACAATAATTGCGATTGAAATTCATTCTGCGACTTTCGGTTACCTTGAAAAGCAATCTCTAAATTTTCCATTGTTGGCTTCGGGATTGATCTCAATAACGCGTACATCGACATGACGATGCCAGGCGTACAGAAACCGCACTGCGATCCATGTGCCTTTGCGATTCGCTCCTGAACAGGATGCAATTTCGTTTTCACGCTGCCAATACCTTCTACGGTAGTAACAGCCAGGCCGTGCATAGCGCATACTGGCGTCAGACATGCATTCACGGCCAAATGACTATAAGTTGGAAATTTAAGAAAAATAATTTTCAAAATATTATCGATCGATCGAAAACACGTTTGACCATAATAAAGTGGCAATATTATAAGGATACATGACTTTTTCTGTCTGACGATCATATCTCGATACCATAACGGTGCACGCGCCGCATCCACCTTCTGCACAACCAAGTTTTGTACCGCACAAGTACACTGTGTCGTTTTGTTAAGGTCATAAAGTTTTATTAAAAATATATAATATTATTTATTCGCAAAAAGGATACGTTTGTTACGAAGATAATAGAGTAACGTCCATTCAGGATTTACGTCAGCATCGATTACCTGCATACACAAGATATATAATTAAAAGAGTAACGAAAAGCATAAAGTCTCGGAGAATTCAATATGATTTCTTACCTCGTTACCATTTACGTAAAATATTAAGGTGTGTGATAACTCTTTACGATAAATCCCATTTATGACACTGTTCGCCTGCGATTCCTCCATGTTTTTCGAATTTTTCCTTGTTATTAAATCCCTTCAGAACGATACACGTCGTGTTATTGAACTGTATGGATAAATAGAAAATTTTAAATCCCGTACGGTTCCAGCACTATCCGTTTAAGTGTTTGCTTTGTTAAGCTGGATCTCTATACAGGCGCCAAATATCGAACGCAGTGCTTTGATTGGTGGAAAACGTTTAGTTTCTCCCCCCCAACAAATTTTTCACCAATCAGAGCTCTGCGTTCAAGTCCTAGCGGCTGGATAAGTCTCCAGCTTCAAATTGCACTAGGATTATACATTCCAATAAATAATCAAGTTTTAGTTACACATCAGCAGTACGATCTCTTCATACTCAAGGATAGTTATAAAACATGTAGGTATAATTAAATCTATGAGTATGAAATTTTAATATCACCTATACGTATTGGTATATCGAGCATATGGTCATTAATAGTTTTAAAAGTTACCAATTCGCCGGAAGTGCAACATCGATTCGAAATATTTTATAAAAATAATTTTTAAAAATATGTTAGATCATTTACGTGTAAAATTAATCCTGTGTTTTTTATGAATATTTATCACGTATTGATCATACGTACATGGACAAGTGATAAAATTTTAAGTTTTCAAATTGCACTCATTGACAGACTGGAAGGTGTAAATCTTAGATTATAAATATATTTTACATGCATCCATAATGTGATTAGCTATACAATCTGTGGCTAATTAAATATAAATTACGTATATTTATACAATTTAGTCACAGAGCGTCGTCAAATAAGCTTTAAAGGTTAGTGTATAAAGCAGGAGGATTTCTGCGATAATTCTCTTTGCTTTTCGAAATGTACACTTAACAAGAGACAGAGACGATTCGGTTAATAGAAATATTATGTTATCAACCTTATTTGTCGAGGTACCCCATTTTCTCATTGGCGCACGATAACATGCAACGGTATCACGAGAATTGCGAAATTATTATACAATCAACAAAAAATCATTCGAAGTTGCTCAAGGCATGCTCGGCAAGAAGATTTTATAAGTATTCGTATGAATTACTGCAATGAGTTATTATGAAATTACGTAATTGAAATCTTTGTAAAGAAAAATTTTCCACTCACAGATCATACCCAAGGTATACCATAGAAAAGTGTTTTGTCCTTCGTAATCAACGTCGTTAAATCATATTGCGTGAGCTTTTGTTCTTTAACGATATTCCGAATTGTAAAGCAAAGCACTTAAAATTGTAGAGACGGCAAATTTCGCGCTACCGATGTACATTAACTGATATATAACTAGTAACACACCTTTCACTGAAGCACAGAACTAACGCTGCAATGCCTTTCTAAAATGCAATGGCTGTATGGCAGTTTCTGAATAATCACTTTACATTGACATTAATAAAATTAATTGTACATTCAATGCGAACGATTCACGAGAAATTTCTCCCGTAACTCAATGTCCGTTAGATGATTCACAGAGTATTGAAAATTATTAATCGTCGAATCTTCCAGAGCAATCAAGAGCACTTATCGCTTACGTACGGAACACTGACTTACATAGTTCTTCTTGCAGTAAATGATACAGCTACAATGCAAGTACGCACGATACTATCTATCTTCAAACATTCTATCCTTAAACAAGCGGTCCAAATTCTTGAAAAATAATCAATCCGACACGTGATCTTATTTTCCTTGACGTAGCCATTAGCGACTCATGTCAAAGAAGACGTAGAAGTAAACTGAAAATGGTGATCATATATCATTAAATATGTCCAGGTTATCATTATGATAAACCCTGGGTTATGGCATTCCATTTTATCAAGGCCCCCTGCCTAGCCTGAAGGGAGATAGTGTTTATAAGAGTGCTTTGGGATAAACAAAAATATATCTTTGCAAAAATCCATGATAACTTCTGGTAACAATTTGTGAGCTAACTTAGTTAGGTTTTTTATTTGCGAACAGATTTATACACCTATGACAATGGGTCGTGAGCTGACTTTCGATAATTGAATATAATAAATATTTAATTTTATGTTGCTAAGAACACAAAAACTTGAAATATATTTAGAAGACATATTTATTTCTTCTTGGCCAATGCATTGCATAATTACTACGATATAAATCAACTTATACTTAGATGAAATACATTGCGAGTATAATGTTTGTTCGAACGATGTGTTTTCTCGTTATAAAATACAATTAATCAAGCGGCGCATCATTCGAGATCTATTAAATGCACCATTTTTTATTATAGAAAATCTAGTTGATAGCAACAATATTTGTATTATCTACGATACTCTATATTGTAACCTCGTACATGACTTATTAGATCGATGCTATTGACCCCATTGAAACAACGTCGCGATTAGTCTAATTTATTTTCTATTGAATGATTTGGTCAGGAATTGAACGTAATTTTGCTATTAATGACGTTCCAGAATAGAAGCCAATTGGGAAGTAAAATAGCAACAGTCACATTATAAAACCAATTGCCATAAATCATGGAATCTATGATACTAAATACAAATGCATGTTTAGTCGCTTGGATTCCTTTAATTAGTATAGACATTAATGTTTCTCCAGCAAAATTTAATCGTGTGTATCCCATCACGAGAATGGAGGCGACCACGAAAGGATGTAACAGTATCCAAAAGACATGGAGTAATCCCCGAAATCTGAATATAAATAAAATAGTATATCGATAAGCATAATATTACATTATTTTATTAAAATAACTATCAGAATTATCACTTAAGCATTTTTACCTGGAATTAATTTCTTGTTTCGGTGAAATAGCTAGAGCCGTAGGAACGTAGATTATGGCTGTTAACAGTGCTAGCGAGAAATTGTGCATCGCTACACATAATAAAGTTGTAGCTAGTTCTATTGATGCAACAACGCATACAAGAGCAACGTTGTCGGATTTTCTAGGTCTGAAAAACAATTAATGTAGTATTGCTGAAGAAAATATTGAATACATAATACAGTCTTATTTAAAATACCTTCTCAAGTAGAATGGCCAAAACATTGTTAAAATAGTAGTGACTATAAAGCCATAATATACTGAGTCCTCTGTCGGCAAATCCCATATTTGTGATCCTATTGATGTGAATAATTTAGGTGATGACATTATAGATACACCTATGATATGAGACCATAGTATTTCTGAAGCTATGCTTGCTATGTCAAATTCTTCTACTTTGTTTTGCTTTGATTGACTAATTTTTTCATCAGGATTCTCATTGTCCTCGTCCTTTATGCCAGTATCTTGTAATCTAATCCATGATGCGAAAGCTTTTATGAACAGACCACCTATTATTAGGACTAATGGTGGCATGTACAAGCCTGGAATAAAACAACGAGTCTTACTTATCAGTTACTTTCAAGGAGTTATACTTTTTTACATACCTATGGAAATGTATCTGTCGGTAGATGGTAACAGATAGAAAAAGAAAGATTGGTGAAATCGTTCTAATAAATTATTTAACGAACGGACTATGCTTTCCACGACACGACCAACTTGATAGAAACTAACTTCAGGTCCGCGTCCTGACCTTTCGAAGCCTTCTAATGTAATAGCTTCGATACCAAACCTTATAAATTTTAAGAAAGTATTATCAATTTATATATGTATAAAATAACAAAGATAAGTAATCTATTCTATTACCTATGAAACAATCCATGATTGCCTGTGGGAACACCAGTGGCTTGAGTAACGATCATGGAGATTAATGTGTTGAACTGGTACCACCATTTTGATACTTTATTCTTCATGTTAACATCTGGCCTACGTTGAAAAGTTCTTCGAATTCCTTCCTTGGTAATCATGTCTTGGGCAAGATTAACGAGATCCAAATTTGGCAATTGGCCATTCAATCCTTCAACCTACCCAGAATATTTAAAGCAACGTGCCAAAATGAAATTAGATAAATAATATTGTACCTTAACGTCAATGGATCCGATCTTCATTGCATGCAATTCCAAATTGATGGCTGCCTGAATGGAACCAGATCTTCCTGATAAATCTCCAGACATTAATATACCATCCTGTCCGCTCGTCACACCATGATATGCTTCCAACCAAGCTTGCATACCAAGTTGTTCATGTTCCGTCACAAGGAATATGATGTCCTTTGCCCAATATTTTTGCTCTATAATCATTAATAATGTTAGAATATATATAGACAAATTGATATTGTACTTTATTGAAATACATACTTCTGCAACATTTTGCAAATGCAAGTAATAGAGCAATAGAGGGTGCTGTATTCAGATTTACGCTACTGATAGGTCTGTAAGGTGCACTTACAATAATTGCCTCTGTACTTGCACCTCTAGGAGCTCTTACAATACCATAAACATTCTGTCCAGTAAACTATAAATGGTAAAGTTAATATATAGGCTCCATGATGTAAACATTGAATAAGAATACAAGAATTATTAAATTATATACCTGCTGTTGACGAAATGGATAATTTAATGTGAAATTATGCATATAGACATCTAAGTATAGTTGATTAAATTTAGCCATGAGCCAAGGATATGGCATCTTATCAGGATATCGTTTCATCTCTTCAATTAATTCATTATGAAACTGTTTGGCACTTGCTTCCAAACTACACTCCTTCATGACTAATCCAGGCAATAAAGCATTTTCCGAAAAATATGTACCTAAAAAACGCATCTTTCATATATAATAAGAAACTATCAGTCATTCATTAAAAGCGTAAGTAAATAAATATGAAATTACTGTCATTGAATACAGGTAGTGCCAGTAGCATAGTCCATATTATACCACCAATGTACATGAAAAAACATAGCCATTTTTCCCATTGAAGGACAAATTTAATAATTTTTCCATTTCCAGTTCTGGGGTCTGTGAGCAAACCCATTTTACTTTTAATTTGAGAAATCAAATATTACTGTTAACACATAACCTTCGATGTCAACAACCATGATACAAATGCACGATATGTAGCTAGCAGGCGCTATGCGCATTGGGAACGAGTCATTGGTCCTGTACCAGCCCCACCCCTTCACGATTAGCTAACTGATATTGGCGCTAAATTTGTATGAATCCAATAAATTGAATTATTTTGAAATTAGAATGCATAGCAATATTCTTCTCAATACATCGAGTGAAATTTAACAATTGTAGATTTTGCAACATTTCTTTATGTTTTTGTTAGTAAGGCTACAAAGCAATTAGAATACTTAATATTATATAAATTAATTTATAAAACTGATAACACTAATGTAATAATTTACATCACATTTGAATACATCAAGTCAAGAATCATTGAAAGTACCATAGTATTTACAATAATAGTTTTATAGTAAGAAGAGTTACAGTATATATGTATATAAAATTAAAATTATTATACTTAACTTATAGTGTTATTACAATTAAGTTCATAACGATACAATACTTGTAATTTTTATAAACTAAACCATAGTCTCCTGCTACAATTCGACTTTGTATCCGACAATAAATGGTAGTCCTGTACCCACTTTCTTCTGATAATCAACATACTGTCCTCTAAAGAAGTTCAGTAGTGTTAGTTCTTCAATTAAAACTCGTTCGTGGAAAAATCTCCATGATGTTACAGCGTAGGCAACAAAGCAGAAAGGATTTTGAAGTATCAACTATAAACATATAATTATAATGTAAAAGAGCATAGTATGTGTTTATACAATATATGTTATTAACATAAAAACAATTACCTGTGTTCCAATAGACCAGTAAAACCATCCTACATAACTGGGATGTCGACAGAATCCATACACTCCATGAGTGATTAATTCATGATCTTCTGCCTTTTTATTTTGTACAATATGACTGAAGTTTCGCTTTGCAGTGAAGATTGCCATCTTTCTTAAGATTTCACCACCGAGGCACAATACAAGGCCAAAGTAAGAAATAGGGGAAGCCTCTTTCATTGTAGGAAAAAAATGCCTTTCCACGATAAATTCTAGCCAGCTTGAACATGCTGCTATTCCATACGCTAGACTGTGATTCAAGATGAAAGACTCGATAGATACGGTGTCTGGATTGGTCCAGGCAATGGCTAAGAATTCTGAATAATGAAAAAATGCTAGCACTGATATGTATGCACCAAACATCTGCCATGATGCTGACGAGCAAAAAAATATTAAAATACCGACAGCAAACACATAGCCCAAAAATGTTGCTCGGACTGCAACCTGTAAAATATGAGAAGAGGACGATGATTAGTTTGACCGGTTTCACTTATTTAAAAGAACTTATATGTTTCACTATACTTACTCTATAGGCAAAGCCACGAAATGCCAAGACAAGGAGTAAATTTAAAAATCCATATAACAATATATGAATTATCCACATATTTTGTAGATAAGGCATGTAATTATCAAATTCTAACCTAAATAATATTTCAGGTAAGCCGGCAATGACAGAAGCCGTAACAAAGCAATATAAACTAAGTTTTCCATCGTAACACAACATCATTATTACAATTGTATCACCCTATCACAATTTTTAAGACTCAATTCGCAATCTTTATGCGCTAAATATATCTTAAGAATAATCACTTGATAAATTCTAGGTTTTACAGCGTAAATATCATAATCCTATGCATAATAATCTAACATTAAATGTAGAAGTGATTTATTCTACAACAATGAATACTAATAATATTTAATTCACATCATTGTCCTTAGTCACTGGTAAAACAAGTTATGTGAAACCGCCATGTCAGACCGTTACAAATTGTACTACTTATATCCATTTCGTCAGATACTGACATTTTCGTGTATGAACTAATTGTAATTCACAAACAGTCGCAAAGATCGGAAAATCACAGTCGGACGTGTTTGATTTATTTCAGCAAGCCGTAATTTTTCAGATTGTTTTATGATTTTGGAAATTCGAAATATTTAGACTCCTTGTAAAGCCATCCTAGTGCTTCTAAGCTTGTTAATTGGAAAATATGTAGGTACAACTTTGTGTTGTATATTTCAAATATTCGAAATTTTTCAAGTAATTTGAATATGGTAAAATTATTATACTTCATTACTTTCTACATTTCGTAATCATTGCTAAAAATTCACTCATTGAAAAAGCAACTATCGGAATAATGATAGCTTTTTTCCAATATACATCCTTATATTAATACTAGTTTCATTCTCAACACACTCAACTATACACGTCACGTTAACACCCAGGTAACCCTTGAATTTACCTTGAAGACTTGCATTTACCAATCTACAAATGTCGATACTGTCAGCACCAACATGTCTTGGTTTCAGCCAGCCTGTCGAAAATCATCTACCAAACGTATCGAAATTGAACACTTGAGTAATACCACTATTATCGGACATTGGGACGTATACTAGATATATGATTTATTTTTAGTTAACAATAGTATACATCGGCTCCAGATGAAACAAATATTCAAATGATATAAAATTGTTAACAAATTATTGTTCAGACAATCATTATCCAAATTGTCATTTTTATAAAGATAAATAAACCGTTTATATTATCATTAAATTTCAGAGTTTTATGATTTGAACAATAGAGACAGTAAATGTATTCGGAAAGAGTAATTTAAAGTGACTGGTCTTTCCTGTAACGAAAATCATACAGAAAGTTACGGCTCTATGCAATTTAACTATCGAATCAAGAACTTTAACTTTTAATTGTTTCCCAAGATTTAGTAAAATTAATAAAGTTCAAACGGCTCTTTTCACCGGGGATAAAATATTTTCAAACTTCCTCCATTTCGTCGCACCTTCCTACTTGACCTACTTATCAAGAGGAAGGAACAACGATTTTATTTATCTTGTATATTAATATAATATCGTCAAAATACAATTGTTAATTTTAATTTGTAAATTATCAGTCATGCGAAAAGTTTAATTGTAATGTGTGCGTCAAGGTGAATCAAAGAAATTCAAAAAGGTTTATTTAGCACTTCTTATAATTTTATAATAATTACACTATATAAGTTTTAAAAGTTGTTATCTGAAATCGACAGTTCGATAAGTGTTAAACCTAGGTTGACATTTTGAGGGAAATAATGTTCTGAAACTGCCTTTTATGATTTGAATCTGCGGTTTCGACCGTCGAATCACGTGGCAAGGACGCTGGTCACGTGGTCAGCTTTCCCCGTGACGAACAAAACCCATGACTTATATAAGAACAATACAGCGTATAGAATATCGGATTTTAGAAGTGTATGGGTGATGAATACATAACATATATCTGCTAGAGATTATTATCAGTAAGCTCTAGGTTACAGACGATCTTGTTACGCAATGAAACATTCCAATTAAATAGAAACGTAATTGCGCCTTGTACGCCAATTACATAATGCATTCATTGGGGTTGAAATAGAATACCGTTATACCTTTTGTTTGGCAGCATCTATATAAAACAATACAAGGGAAAAAAGACCAAAAAAATACATAATTGACAAGCCATACACAGGATTACTTTTTTTAGATTTAATTCTATTTTCATTGGGTTTTTTTTTCTTCCATAATAAAGTTTTCATAACCAAAAGTCTTACTCGCTTGCTTCAAATTTTAAGCAATGTTAAAATTTGACTAGTGCAGTGTTCTCAAATCATACTGTTTCTATATGACTGACTTCAAAGATGGTGCGAATAATTTTTAGTGGGCACTCACTGTTTACGAGGAATTATTCATCGCATATTCTTAATCGGGGAACGGTCGGACGATTGTATTCTTCATTTGAAAAGCATTGATTTGGCGTCTCTGAGACACTCCACGCGTCTATTTCCAGGTTAAAATAAGTATCACGTAATTATGCCAGCCCTGGGAATAACAGTAGCTGTCACAGAGCTTCTCCTACAGATATATAATTATATAATTCATGTCAGTAGCTCTATAACCCCCATTGTGTAAGCGTTTATGCTTTGACTGTTTCTCGAGACTTGATAAATTTATAACTCATCTCCCTATAGGCAGATATATAGAACTAACGTTCAATGCTGATCCAAGGAACGCAGCCCATTGAATGTAATATAATATTATGTTTCGTCTTTACAAATTATGAGAATACTCGATTTACAGATATATACTGACATAAATAGAAGTTCATCTGGTATTACGTAGCTAATAAATAAGCAGTTCGTTACTTCTGTACTCTTTGTGCAATGGACTACAAGCTCTATAGGTGAGTCAATGTATCAATTAAAGTATAATTTTGATAATAAACAAAATTATAATTATATATGTCAATATTTCAGTTATTTTCTATCTTCAAACATTTGCACGTGTCGCAGCACGTGTCTTAACTTGGAATCGAACCACAAATGTATTTGAAGTCGACAAATCAAAACGAACCTGTACCCTGTGTACGTAACGCAATGAGCAACGTAATGGGGATAAATTTGAAATGGACCAATAGCGAGTCTGATGCCGGTAGAAAAATTATCATATTGGAGAATATGTAGACGACGACGGAATGTCGGTAGTGCAGAATCCAGAAGGTATAGAGAGCTACCAAAAATGGTAACGTGTACCTGTTTGGTTGAAATACGATGCGCCGAAGGGGCGGTATGCCAGCCAATGGGGATGCCGGATTAGAGGGAGATGCTATTCATCTCACAGTCGCGAGTTCTGCAGGAAGAACTGGAGTAGTCGACGCGCGTACTTTAACGCGATCACAAGTTCTAACCTAATGTCCTTATCAGCAGTTACATTATAGAGTACAAGATTGTTGAGATAAGAATTGTTTAATTGTTAAGAACAAACAACGTTGAACTTGTGTTAATCGAAAATTCACTTGAAGAATGTCGACCTAGTCATGATGGAATTTGGTATTTTTCTGGAAACCTCTTAAGGTGAGTAGTTGAGTTTATTTTTTATTTATTTATTACCGACTCCATGAATTTTTTAAAATTACAATTTTTCTGTGTCTCACAGTCTTAAATTAGGGATGCAGGGTTGCTTAAAAATTTTATCCAAATAAGCCCTGGAATAACAAGGGAGTTATTTATGAAACTGAAGTTTTTCATTACTTATATGATACATTTCGATTGTAAATCTTTCATAAAGTTTGCTGTTACTTTTATTTTTCTAACTTATATTACTGTATCGACAGCACGTATGCAATTTTGACATCAGCGAATGACAAGGACGTAATTCAATAATAATTCAATATAAATTGGAGCGTTTAAAGTTTTTAAACTTATCTAAATATTAATACCGTTTCTTTTATTTATTTTCCCAACATTTATTCAATTTTCGTTTTTGCACCAAAAAAGACGTCGAAACGGCTTGCCAGAGCTATTCGGATTTAGTTTACCATTGGCGAAATATTATCCTATAAAATATAAGGCAGCTTCCTACAGATACGTTATATCAAATCTGCTTTCGTGTTACCAGATCATGCACTTCCGGTTACAGCAGTAAATCATCCTCTTATAACCGCCTGAGATACCACGTCTTTTAACGCATTATTATATAGAACACAGCACGGAGTCCCAGCGGCTAATTGAATTTTGATTTATTAATGCAGTTCAAGTCCCTTAATACTCCATTTATCATTTATGCAAAAACATCAAACGCCAGTATCATCATTAGTATAATCACAAGCCTTTTCAAGAATTAACCAAGTCACAATCGTTTTACTCGCAAAATGCGATACTGCATCTTCCTATGGGTATGATTCTGAAAGAGGATGGACAAGAACGAAGCATCTGATAATATAAAACTGATGGTTTATTAAAAGTTCCAAAAAAATATATTCAAGTAAAAAATTCTATCCTTCTCACGGCTTAGCTACCTCCAAGTCTTAAGTACCATCAATAGATATCATTCTAAAAAAATATCAAACGCCGAACTCTGCTTATACTAATTTCGCAGCGTAAAGCTTAACTATGAATTTTTCGTTCAGTTACAAACAGCTTATTCTTAATTATATCTAGTTAGCCGAGAACGGCGTTATGGATTCGCTGAACATTTTCTTTTAATTATAATCCAAGGAAACCGTGTCAGACCTTCGCTGAATCTTTGTGACATTTCAACATGTGGGGAGCTTCGTTCAGTATGTATGTCTTCTTTGTGAATTTAACAACACTGTAATATTATTTACAACGTTCCTAACTAAAATAGTACATTTATATTTACTCGTAGTATGTTATTAGAATTTCAATATTTTTCTTTCAACTAATGAACGTCCCAAGGGCGTTTCATAGAGCTTTTCGTAAAACGACGTTACCCATAAACGCCCACGTATCATTTAAATTATTCTTGCTGCACTTGCGTTGACTTAAAAAAAATTTTTACCCATTTTTAATTTACGAATATCGAAGACAAATTAATCTTGTCGAAAATTCGACTAAACAATCGATTATTTTATTCGTACGCGTGTCTGTCTCTTGGTCACGCATGATTCTTACCTTATTGAATTAAAGGGCTTTATTATTAGAATCGTGAACTTCTCTAAAATTCATTGATACTCGATATACAGCATACAGTAAACAATGTGTACCGTAATCAAATGGAATAAATGATACCACGAACGTAATTGAAGGCGATTGCAATTATTATAAAAAAGTCATAGTTCTGGATAATCGATTGTAAACTCGATACCAATTAGGCTATCTGGATAGTCGAGTTTGTCGATACATTTTTTTCATATGAATTAATAACAATTTTTGGATAATAAATTTTGTTCGATTTCTTATGCCAACAAATTATTTAAATTTATCTGAAATAAGAAATACTTGCATCGTAGCGCAGGGACGTTCAGTGCATCTTTCACGGCCATGGAGAATCCATGATCGATTGGGTACAGTTGCGTGGAACAGTTGCCTAGGACAATTTGTGTCATCTTGCAAGATGATAAAATTCCATAGTAACTGCACTCCTCATTTCGATTCTCCTTCTATATGTCTCTTGCCTTACAATATGTGAGTTTATATATGAGAAATGTAAAGTGCTATTGTGTCACCTTCTGATATCCTATATATATATATATATATATGTATGTCAAACGTTATACATTGACTGACTGCAGAATGAAAATAGATACATTTTTTTCCTTGACGAAATGCAACGACGACTGTTTGAAAAATGATTATTAAAGAAAAATAGTTTGCTCAAATTACAAATATTGTTGCAAGAATTTTTCGTGATAAATTGTTTTTTAGTTGCAGTACTTGAATTTGTAATTTTTTTTTTTTACTTTTTGTTTCTACACAAAATATTTGTTTATTTCGACGAAAGCCTGACTGTTAATTATTTTCAGGGGTTTGTATTCCATTTGTCTGTTATATGGCTAAACCGTGTTTTTGATGAATTTCAACGTGTCATATGTATTACGCGAAATTGCGTGACTCTACGCTTGTCATTGTCACGTGCGATATTTGGTGTAATCCTTGCTTTGGTATGCGTCAGCGAGAGACCTAATTTAACTTGAAATTATAGATTTCATGGGAAGAAGTAAAATCTGGATTTCATGATAAAAATTAATTATAATTTGTATCTTTTTCAGGAGTATGATTTATCTGGACTTACCTTGAATGTTACACGGTTGTGGTACTTGTCGCTTGTTACCAGAACAACATTAATATGAAGACCGAAGGGATGCTTTCAGAAACTCGACTAGAGTGTACCCTGGTGTCGTTCTGTCTTTCTCGTATTTAGTAACGCCGGTAAAGAAAGTTGCGACGTGTCAAAATTATCTGGAGATTTCCGTACGCATCTCAGATCTCCAAATTTCAGTGAAAATAAGGTCTTTTCTCTAACAATAAGAGGTTCCGGTGCTTTATGAATTTTGAAATGTTGACAATTCAAAAAAAAAAATGAATCTTCGCCAGTTTCACGTTATATAGGCACAGCGTTCGTAAAAGAGCGGAAGGAGATGATTTTTTATACGGATATACGGAAAACGTATAAAAGTTATATTATGGGTATAAATAATTAGTTATCTAAAAAAAATTACGAAATGACCGATGGGTCAAGTAATGTAATATTCATGAGTAAGGAAATAAATTAAAAAAAATAATGCAAGACGATTTTACATTGTTGATAAAGATAACATTGCAGTATTTTCAATATATTTTATAGTCCATCTTTCTATCAGGGAGAAATTACTAGTATAACTGGGACATCCTGTATGGACGAGAAGCTCGTTACAAATGATTGGTCATTGCGCATGGCTAGTGGCAATGATACTTTCATACCAAGATCCTAGGATCGATCGACCCCGATTATTACCTGTCTAACAGAGCAAATACCTGACTAACGATCCGAAGGTAATGATACATAATGAATTTACCAAATGATTAAAACAAAACGTCCTCTGAGAAAGATCACAAAATTGACATTTATTATCGACAGACAACAGTATCGGTAATTATTTACCAAGCGATTTCGTACGCTTCATCTAGCGGACATTTAACGAACTATTTCGCCCTAATATATTAACTGCATACAGCAGCCGAGAATTCATTCAATCTTTAGCCAATCAAAGCTACTTGCAATAAATGTATATGTACGTGGAAATTTCTAAAAGTCTGACTACATAACCTAAATGTTTCATACGCGACGATCGTGACTGACGCAACTCGTTATACTTCTACCTTGAGGCGCACACAAATTAACCGCCTTTACAGTGCACCATTGTAAGTCCAGTTTATACAGGATTTTTATTTAAAGCCGTAGGGCCAAAGAACGTAAATAAATATGTACCTTATACTAGGATATATCCGGGCAACGATATTTTACCGGGCTTTACGGCAGCCATTGTAGTATGACTGGGATTGGTGATAGAAAAGTGTCTAGGTGCATTTCTTCGGGTAAAAGATTCCGAGGATTTTTTCTTAGATCCAATACGTCAGGGTACAAAGAAAGAAGGTAAATCGGACACTTGTGAATATTAAGAAACAGTTTACCATAATTATTCGCCAATGATTATTATTTGACAAGATCAACTGGCAATTACAAAAGTCTATTGAAATTTGGAGAAACGGCAAGCAGTAAATTGAAGGTTAGTGTTCATTGTTAAATGCACATTTATTCGTATACTTTCTATTGGCACTGGAGTATAATGCCGGTATTCCTTCTTGGAGAAAATGCTCTGAAATATTGATCACGCTAAGAGCTAGTAATGCTTTTTACCATTAGAGAATCTTCAAACAGGTTTTCTCACTCCCTATCGAGTGTCCTAGAGCGACCATCTACTTCAGCTGTGAATAAATTTTACGAAGCCAGCGAAACGGTTTCTGATACAAATTCATGACCATTGTCGTTACGAAAGGCTGAGCCACTTCAATTAATCTAACTAATTATGCCAGGATGTAAATGATTTTGTGAAAACTCAAAAGTTATCTCCATTACCACGAGGTACAAGGATAATCTAAAAAATGTTTTATGGTAATACATTGAGTTATGTTAATACCTTGTATCAACTAATTTTCAATTTTATTTCGCATTCGAAATTCAAGCTTGAACGCCTGTGTAGTGCAAGGTCAATTTAGCTGTCTCCATGCTTGAAAACGCAAGGGAATGCATATGCACAGATGTACATACATACATATCCAAATGGATATCCTCATAGAGATATCCATGAACGACCTCCGGAGACATACAGTATACATAAAATAAGTATCAAGCACGCGTGTAACAGTCACGTTTGCGAATGCCATTCACTTATGAAATACGGAGATCCTTGTGCGTCAAGCACATAGGTTATGAGAATCGCGTAACACGTGCATGCAATTACCGAACGCTGTCCACATGAGACACGGATTTGAATGCACTTTCATCTGCACAGAAGTGAGAATAGAAGCCCAAGGGATGACAGCGGGTAACGTGTAACGTTTGTACCGTAACTAATTGTGGGTCACGTGGGGCCACAGATCCCATTAAAGTTCACATATAGGTATCACGTGCAATAGTCGTGACTGACATAACCTACAAAGCAAGGTAGTGAAAATCTATTGAATTCTACTGAGTTAAGACAAAATTTTATTGCAATTGTTGCATCCGATGCATTAATGCATCTCAGCACCAGTCTACGGAATTTCAGATGCTATTTGATACTGAACAATCTACCGAGCAGCCGCTGAATCGATACGATACTCTGCACGGTGGATAGTCAATCTTTTAACTCTCTGGCTGATATCCAATAGATTTGGAATATTTCGTGGGGCGGGGGAATCTGTGGATTCGCTAAAAGTGAACTTTTATTTTTAACGTGGAAATGTGTCGTTGGCATTAAATCCATTAAGGGGGAACGATATGGAATTGGCTGCGGTGATGATTCTTATTTAATGAATTTACCAATAAGTAAATAAATTTGTTCCATTTATACAGGATTTAATTTCTGGTTGGGATTTTACTCTTTATTTTCATGACCATGACTTATTTTCAATATACGTATGTGATAATAGGCCTATGATTATACGATATTTGAAAAGAAAATTTTTTTTTTACGCGATAGCACACTTTTAAAGAGGGTATTAAATGTTTTTTTTTTTTTTTTTTTCAGGCAAACTAGCTCCTCCGATAATAAACCGCTTAGTTAATGCGTGCAACGTAATTTTAACCTAGAAAAAAAGTTGTCCTTGTATCTCGGCGCCACTATCGATTGTCCCATTTCACTGCAAAACCTGCGGCGCAAGCCTTAAATAAAACTATTCCGGAGGTAAAGCGTAGATACTTGTACTTGTCTTCGGGTATTCCCAGAAGAGTCGAACGATAAAGGCAATCGTATCAATCAGTCTGCCAAGAAAAAGGCAAAGATAACAAAGAGCTGTCTGACAAATACCGTAATCAAGGTAGACATAAAATTTTACATAGAAATAACCTTTTTTTTTTCTCATCCCATGCTAAAGTATCGATTGCCATGGAAATGAGCGACTTGTTTCATTTCCGCAATATGTTTCCTTGATATCAAATAGGTATATTTGCGCAGATCTAATATCGAAGTTCGGTGACCTGTTTTATGTTCCAATTGCCCGCTAAACACTCAAGCCGTAAGTCTTTTCGGAAAAAGACTGATTAAAGGAGTATTCTCAAAGATAAAATCTTCCTATACGCAAGAGTTCGCTTGGTAAATAGGAGAAGTTTGTCGCCAGGGCAAATAAAACTAGCGTCACGTGGATCTCTGGGGGAATATAATATTCCAAGTTTTGTATGTAAAAGTTATGAGAATCACGAGTGGGAGTGATGCCATCTACTTCCGGAATATTTTCACAAATTGGAATTACCTATATCTGCTTGAGTTAAGAACTTCGATTCGGTTCGAGCAATTGCTGTGCTACGCGTATGGTTAATAATATTTACTGGAAATTAGGATAATTATAGAGTTTGCGTGCAATTTCCCACTGTTTACTTGTATATCGATGTTATTCATGTTCCATTGGCATATGTAACACATTAAATACGGATATTAGTCGCAGTATCGATTTATCAAACTTTGACGAAATTCTCGAGTCAGTTCAAAAGTTTTCACGTTGCTGGTTATCGAAAGTCATTAGAGGTGCTTAAGACCTATGGAAAGCAGGTATGCATTTCAAATTAATATAAGTTTATGGAATGGACTATACAAGAGAATAGTCTGAAGGCTTTCAGGACATTGACGCTTAAAATTATTTTCATCGTAGACTGTACTTGCGCGGCACACTAATAGATCATTAATATATTCAAGTATGTGGAAACTGCGTACTTGGGGGTTAAAAGGTGTTGTTATACTATACAGTAATACGTGTATGCAATAAGCGAATATAATAACGCATAATTATTCACAGGTTTAATAGATATTTCATATTATATTAATTAAATTTTTCATACATCTTTCTGCTTCGCATTTTGAAACCTGACATTCTGACACTTCGATTAACGTTATCGCGCAGTGTGATATGTTGAAATCAGTGGTCAGGCTAAACTGCACAATTTCAATAACATTCTGTATATCTATATAGTGTAGGTATGTGTCGCGCTTTACATTGCGCTGTAGCCTTGAAGCGTCACCACATATGAAAATTGACATGAGTAAAGCGAAATGTAAAGTATTAACTTTCCTTTTTCTTTGATCGAATGAATAAAGGTTAGCCAAAAATATCTTTTGATATCCATTTTCTATGACATATTGCGTACAGACAGTATTTCTACTTGCTGTAAGATGTATGTGATATTTTTTTTTTCTTAAGCTTCTGACATCCCAAACTACGTTCTTACTGTGACATTTTTTCATACCTGTTTTCAGGGCGAACGATACTTGGCACAAGTAGCACGAGGGGGTTTGTTTGCTGTTTGATGAATTTTTGAAAAATTTCAAAACGGACTGCTCTTTCAATTTAAAAACGATCGCGAAAAAACTAATGCGTCATTTGTAGTTTGATCCAGCACGAAGGTACGAGAAGCATTAGAGTTTCTATACAGTCTATAGGCAGTGGATCTGCATACGTGGCGAGTGGAAGTAAAGTAAACAGGATTCGAATAGCTACAGACATGTTGGCAGATATCCAATACTCCTATATCCTTTCTGCTAGTTTCTTTTTTTTTTTTTTTTCATAGCCAAATTTCCACCAGGAACGGACACAAAAATTCTGGGGGATTCAATGCTCGTTGAAATTTCGTAACATCAACTTAGTTGCGCTTGGTTTCTTGAATTTGAACCTTCGTTCTCTAAAGCCCCGTCCGCAGGATGGGGACTTTATTTTTCTAGTACAACTTACAGGTTAATTCTACGAGAATTGCCAACCCTACTACATTACCATACGAAATTTGATATCATATTTTAATTTATATTAAGCCACATGACTTTGCCATCTTAGAAATAACAAACCCAGGACGATCTAGATATCAGATGCATCGTACAACTTCGGAGAAACTAGATGCTTGAAAAAAAGTGACGTCATCTCATATCCCAAACGTACAACCATTGCTCGAAATTTAACCCAGGAATAGGCGAGTCTGAGAAACTCCAACTCGATAGGTCTGTTATCGTGACGTATGCTTTTTGCATTTTTCAAAAAGTTTTAATTCTTGCTGGATGATGTTTTTAAGTAACCAGTAAGAATCTGCACCTTTTAAAAAGCGCAGAAAGTGTGGGTAACGAGAACAGACCCAATGTTTTTAAAATGGATAATAAAATCAGGACCATTCGCGTGTTAACGTATGAAACGAAATATAATTTACTTCCACAACAAGAAAAGATATGCAAACTCTTGAATCTTATACACGATTTTGAGTCGACTTTGAATTATCTAAATCTTGTCTCACGATCACTCCTATTTCAATGAGTCAACTCACTTTTGATTTTCTACATCTGTCACGAAGTCAGCCTCTTCCTCGTGATCTTTCACTTACGCCGCAGGATGTAACTTGTAGGAAGAAAACTGTAATATGATTCACGATACGACGAAGGACACACACTCAATATATCAGAGTGAGGTTATTCAGGTTACCCTACTTGAGAAACTTTTGGTCAAAATAGAAGGGTCTGATCTGTTACCAAGGCTTGTCCATTACATTGCTATTGGCTTGTCGCTCTCTCTCTCTCTCTCTCTTAAGAGTCATGAATATAAGAGTAAGGTACCTTAAGTACGTACTCGTTAGCTCGTCGCGAATGATCCTTGAAAAAAAAAAGTCTTAGACCCTTAACGCAGTGCGGAATAAGTGCTTGAGCGTTGAACACTCAGCAAATTCACTGAACATCTATACCTTCCTCCGCGTAGCGTATGCTCAGCTCTCTTTCATTTTTCTTGCTTTCCCTTTGTTCACTCGTCGTTACACTCGAGTCGTAGAGGCAACTTCAACGTCTTCCGTGTACATGGAATTGCGGTGACTCTCGATTGTCACGATTGGCCGTGACTGGCGTGGATTTCAATTCTTTTATGTGCATTGAGAAATTAGCCGATGCAAATTACACGCTTTGCTAGGTAATGTCGAAACGGGTCACAATAGCTCGTTAACTGAAATATACCAGGTTACTCAGCTCAAACGCACCGCCTGAACATGGCTTTACCATAGGACTCAAATGAGCGCGCTAACTTCAGGTGGTGCTTTTCTACTGAATGACTCTGTATAAGCACGTGCTATGCGTCCTCGGTTTTGTTAGAGGGTAATATCATTACCATCTTTTGGTTATTTTACACCAGCCTCCCGAAGCTTGTTGCAAGCATCAATATTACTGGGTCGATTCGTGTAGCTGGTGGAGTTGAAATTTTATCGACGATTTTTTGAAATATGAAAAATTAACTTTTTATTTTTTAATCACATTACGACAATGTAACGTGAAATAATTGCATCGTACGTCGAGTCCAGCTGTTGACCACTTTTTCTCTTTTTTTTTTTGTTATGTCCAATTTCGATAATTCTACGCGACCTTGGATACCTTTTCTTTTCTAATATTGCTGTGTGTTTCAGATTTCGTGTCTCTTTTACAATGGTGTGGAATGACATGTGCCAAGGATGAACGTCAATTGTAATACAATATTTTGATATTACTAAGGACCGAAGAATACGTAAAAATAAGTGTATAAGAAAATATTCTACCAAATCGAGTGAAGGAGGATGCCAGACGTTTTTTTTTTTTAATGAAGGACTTAAAAGATTCTTTACATTGTTTCTTATCAATTGACAAATTTCCAAAGTGAAAGATAACTCGTAGTTTTGACAACGCATAATGTACTTCACGTTTAATTCAATAATAATCGACAGTAGAGGAAACGATAATGAGGAATTTTCAAAGTTGGTAACAGTCTCCAACAAGGAGACGACGTTACGTCATCGTGGCAGATTATTGTAAATCCGACGAGACGCCGATGCACGAGACTTAAAACGAATGGCAGCTGGATCGTTAAATATGGATTTTCAAAATGGAAGCGGCAACAATACTTTAGTTCTCTGCGATCTACGTTACCGACACTTTATCGCACCTGACGGAGGTAAGACGTACCGAGCGATTCACGAGTAATTACGGATTCGGGCGTTACAGCTTGAGCAACGATCAAGCTCAGCCAACAATAATGTTTCTTAAAATTTTCACTTGGTTCAACTCGATTTTTATTATCATTTTTCGATTATGTCAATCAGTGACCAATCACAATCATCATTGCTCGACTTAAGCCACACTCGAATTCGTGATTTCCCGTGAATCACCCTGTATAAAAATAGATATTAACACTTGAAAGCAATATAAAAGTTGCATTAGAATTTCTAATTCGAAAATCCTCGTCATATAGCAAATCCCTGAAACTCTGTGTACCATTTTTAAACGTAGGAAATACATGGCGTTCGTGAATTTACATGGGTATTGCATTTGCGTGTGATGACGTAATAAATTTCCATAAACTATTTTACGAGCAATGCTGAATATTATGAGCGATGAATTCAATGTAATTCTTACACGTAAAACAATTCGTCGAAGGGTTATTGCAGGAATGGATGAAAGTCGAAGTCCTCATCGATTTATCCTCTCGAGTCCTTTTCAGTTTCATTTCTTTCGAATTTTTCTTCCGATACCTGCACTTCGTATTTTGTGCATTATATAATACCTTGACACTGAAAAAGATGTTTTAGTCCCTAACAATGATTGATTCACCGATTCGTTTTTCTTTATTTGTTTTTCACTTTGGATTTCAGAAATGTGGTGCAGCTGGGCATGGGACTCTATTCTCTGTTGGCCGCCTACTAAAGCATCAACCACAGCCAGGCAAAGGTGCCCTCTGGAGAACGGAGTCGACACTACGAGTGAGTTGAAGCAAGAATAGATTTGAGTGGTTCGTTCGAAAGATAACGGAAAAGTGTTTTGACGCTGAAAACCTCGTGACAGATGCTTTAAAGGAATTGAACTTATCCTTTCAGCCTCCTGATTGTATTTGCAGTGCGAACGGTACGAGTAAATAAGGTTATGTTTAATCGTGAGATTCCAAAATTTTTCGTACGCGAAAGAAATTTCACGCACGAAATTTCTGTCATGCCGATGGTACGTGCACTCTGCTAAAATACTTTCAAACGAGGCTTTGTAATATGAAAACTGTTTTCATTAAAATATCCAACGCGACTTCTCACGTTTCGCTTCAATGTCGAAGGTCAATATTTATTAATCTCGAATAGATCTAAAATCATGAATATACCATGTGAGATTATTGTCAGGGCGAACTGAATATTCACAGAAATTAATCTTTTTGTGTTGTGACCAGAAGGATCCATCCCTCTTACAATTAGAATAATAGCGATTCCTATTATACGATTTCTTTGATCTCGATAGTAGAGCATATTGCGTTACATTTTGAATTTTGAATTTTTTTTACAATCTATATAAGATCGATAACTCTTATCCACGATATCGATACATCGATTGACAAACCAGTTTGAATCTTATTATTTGACATTTGATTGGTATCGATGATTCTGGACTCGCATACACATTGCAGGGTTATATGACGTTCGTTAAAATTCATGAAAATCACATTTGCCAGTCTGTCACTCACTTTTTATTATAAGCCCGGAACTCCCCTCGCTAATTTGTATACGATATATCACCACGAAAATATTCGAGAAGACAAAATCAAAAAGCCAAAAATTTTAGGAAATACGTAATTTGACTGTTTGCTCAAATTTGCATATGTTTGACAGTCGACGGATATTTCTGATTATTTCTGTACAATGCTTCCACTATTATCAATTTATATTCGATTTTGTACGGAAGTTGACAAAGTATTACCTTGGGATCCTGCTAAGTATACGTCGAAGAAGGTCGTCGTGCTGTTTACTTTATGCGATGGAAATCGCAACACGGATCAAAGGTTACGGTTGGGACGTTCCACTTTAATCCTTAACTGCAGAAGTCTAACCTTAAAATTAAAATCATACCATACAATAGAGAGTCTGTGAAAACTCAATCTGTAGAACTGAATTGTGAGGCCATTGCAACGAATGGAATAGCTCAAATTTGGAGTCTTACGTCGCTCTCCTCTTAATTTAAAAAAATTTAATGACAGGCTATCAAGTAATAATTATCTAAAAGGTTTTTTTTTAATTCATTGAAAATTTACGTAGGTACAAATTCGGCAGGAGGGTTAAAATAAAATTGATGAGGTCTTTGAGAACACACGTGTGTGTAGTTAAGGGCTAAATTTTCCGCTACTGTACCATAAGCCCCATACTTAACCTTTATGGTCCATCTTGAATTATGCTCGATTTATTTACACCAATAATCGGCGTATTGGTACTTGGCCGGAACGATGTGTGGTGACAATGAAAATCCGCCTTTAGGAATTCACTATTTACTATATATAAATATAATGTGATACAGTTGACCCAATTTAATAATTCAACGATACCTATAATGTCCGGGCATTAAATATGGTACTCAGTCGTTTCTAGGTAACCTCAAAGGATACTTCTGAAGGAATGTCAAATGGCAGGAGTCCTGCAATACAAATAAAGAATTCGATACCTCGTAGGGAACGTCCGAAAGTGGAGAAACGCTACAAGTCCATAAACAAACAATTACGAAATAATTTTTAATACGCATATTTTGTTGTACAGAGTTTGTCGAGAAACGATGCGACGACAATGGACGTTGGGAGGATCGCGGTGGTCCGACGGGAGAAAGAAATTCGCCTAATGGATGGACAAACTATACACCTTGTTTCACACGTGAAATGCTCCTGCTCATTCGAAAACTTTATGCCGGAAACGAGGACGCTGCCAAGGTATAACGTGATAATAAATTATACTCTTAATTCTCATTACCATGTTAAATAGCATGGATCGCGTAAGTATCATTGCGTGAATTAAATTGTTAAAAAAAAAAATGAAACATATAATAAAATAAAAGTAATTGTTCATTGGACGTTTCAAGCGGATGAGGGTACTTATAAATTTTAATTTATGGTTTACATTCGATGAAATATTTATTGCTCTCGAGGCGCGTGAAAGAGGCGCAGTATGTGAATGCAAATGACACGTGCCTGTCAGTTTTGTTTACCTCGTCGATTATACGTAAACAAATAGCGTTGACGCATAAATTGCATTTTGCTATCGCGTGCTGATCCTTTCCAAAAGCTCATAACTGACACGAAACGTACCATTGTATTATTAACAACAGATTTACGTATTTGGGAATTACTTCTCTTTCATTTAATAATCTGATCTTTGAGTTAACAGCTAGTCTTTGTTAAATGGCTGCTCATTTAATTTACGCCGGCACTCGTGCTATCTTGAAATCTACCCGAGTATCCACTCGTAACCACTTTCAGGTAAAACTGGATATTGCGAAGAGAACACGAACACTGGAATTCGTCGGTTTGAGTATCTCCTTGGCGGCTCTTCTCATTTCCCTGGCAATTTTTTGCCGATTCAGGCAAGTCATTTTACAGCGTTAAATATCCACTCGACACATTAACGTCTCTCCTAGTTGAGGATAATATCTGTCAAATCCCATTAAATTTTTTACCTTTTTTCTATTATTTTTTTTTTGTATACACTTTCCTACGTAACATATCCGTTCTGGACGTAATCTTTTTTTTTTGAAAATAACTTTTATCCTTTTTCCAAATTTTATTTTCCTTGTTCCGTTCTGAATCTCGTTTATTTATTTACTCATGTATAACGCGGCTCTCTGAGACTGGCTTGAAATTTTAGGAGCTTGCGGAACACGAGGACACGAATTCACAAGAATCTTTTCGTTGCTATGGTCATTCAGGTTCTGATAAGATTGACCCTTTACATAGACCAGGCACTCCTTAGAACTGGGACAAATAGCTTTCATCATGGAATAGAAAATACGGTAAGTAACGTATCATAAGTTAATTGGAATAAAAATCTTACAGCAACACATTGTGCGAGTAGATTTTATTTATTTCATATATTCTCATATAAATCATTTAAGACAATACCCAGTAATTGTTTACGATGTTAAACAGAACGTTTATTTTCAGCCTGTACTCTGTGAGGCGAGCTACGTCTTGTTGGAATATGCTAGAACGGCCATGTTTATGTGGATGTTCATAGAAGGTCTTTTTCTGCATAATATGGTAACAGGTAAGTCCTCTCCGAAGGACTCGCATAATTGGATAATAATTTAATAAAAATTTAACTTCTTGTTTTACGCAGTTACCGTGTTTCAAGAGACTTCCTATTATCGTATGTATCGATTGGTCGGCTGGGGATATCCTGTAGTAATGACATTGACCTGGGCCATTGTCACGGCAGTGTACTATCATCCATCAAAGTAAATAATCACTTGATGATATATCGATCTTTCTCACTCATTGTTATAACTGGATTAATTGTCTTCTTCAGATGTTGGTGGGGCTACAACCTAACGTTCTATTTCTGGATCCTGGAAGGACCTAGAATGGCTGTAATTTTGGTAAGAGCCTCTCTCATTTTTTTTTTTTTTTTTTTTTTAATTGAAACTCAAGTATATGTTTCTTATCACTTTTATTATCTATTTTGCAAAAGCTCAACTTTTTGTTCCTGCTGAATATTATACGAGTCTTGGTGGTAAAGCTGAGGCAGAGTCATACCAGCGAAATTGAACAAGCTCGGTGAGTATTAATTTATTATTATGGGTATATATATATATATATATGTTATTCACTTTATTCACTTTGCAAAGGAATGTACGAGGATATAAAATTTATTAATATTTGCTTCTCTAAACGGTCAAAATTGATTTTCAATTTACTTATCAGTAGCTGATATCTTTAGCAACGACACGTAAAATTGCATTCCTAAATTTTTATGTTTTAGGGTGATAATTAAACTCAGCAGTGACTAAAGCAGACTCTCGACTTAATTAGAAAGAGCACTCGTTCCTTCGTTCTCTGGTGCCTTTATCTTTTATTTTTCTCTATCTCTTCTTGGATTCACTATGCCAGTCTAATTATTTTTTATCTGGGAAGATCTTTTTCCCTAATCAAATAAGGCCTTTTTGTTAACCCGAGAATAGGTGGGTCTCAGACAAGTCAACTCAATGTTTTTCAAACGGAGAACAAAAGATAAGAATTTTTCGACTACGCACTCTTGACATTTCTCTTGAAAATCTATTGTGTCTAGAAATTGAGCCTTAAATGTCATGTCTGTATTTAAGCTCAAAGTATCTGACATAACGAATAATACGAATCCTATTAGTTCAGTAACACGTTGTAATTCCATTAGTCTCCAAAGCTCATGTTGTCATTCGATATAGTTAAAAAAAAAAGTTTACGACTCACATCCTTCCGCATCCCTTTAATTACGGGATTTATGTAGTAGCGAGTTTGAAATTGGCAATACGCAATGCTGTCAACTTGTGAGACACGATACAGTTTAAAGCGGATGTCTTCTTTGACTTCGAATTCAAAAGAGTTCCAAAAATTGTTGACACGTTTCAGTAGGTTCGGTAATCTCTAAAATTTCTTCCACTTGTATACGGAGTGCAAGGGCTTTTGTAATTCTGCTGTAATTTAAATTTAATTTTAATTCATTACAATCACTCGTTTTCAAATGCGAAAGTAAACTTAACATGCATTTTGTATTAATGTCAGAATTAAACGGTACGACAATGGTATGTGGATTGATAACAGAGTTCACGTTATTCTTAATACTGAACTTTTGAAAGTTAATCTTATTGCTGAGAAAAGTTTGAACGAAAATAACGTTTGAACCAATAGAGAACGTAAACTGTAACACGGTGCTCGCTGTTTTACGAATTCTTATTCTGTTCATAGGAAAGCCGTGAGAGCAGCCGTCCTTCTTCTACCACTTTTGGGCATTACTAATTTGATCTCGATGACGGAAGCTCCATTAGAAAAGGCCGCCTGGGAGTTCGCTTTGTGGTCCTACACAACGCATTTTTTAACGTCCTTTCAGGGGCTATTCATAGCGACTCTCTATTGTTTTCTGAATGGCGAGGTAAGTTACAGTCGTTAAATGTTATACGGGTATCTATTTCAAAGAGCCTCGTGTAGCAGTGGGAAATCTAACAAAAAAAAAAAGAAAAGGTATCTCATACCAGAAGTGAATTGTATTAAAAGAAAAAAATAAAGAGCACATAGCAATATAGAAAAATCATCTAGGCTAATGACAATGTGAGAAAAAAAAACGTGGCAGAAAAATCTATATAAAACAGTGGGACAAGATTAACTTGGAAAACTCTATACGTTGAATTCGGTTACCGAAAAAGTGGCTAAATTAGACGCTAATAGCTTTTATATAAATTTCGCTTTCTTGGGAATAGGTCAGACTGGCCCTGGATAAAACCATCTCAGTGTATCTATCGTTACGTGGTACAGAAGTACAGAACAGGAGACAGTCGACCTTCAGTGGATGCCAACCGCACCGAATACCCTCGGGTGAGTTATTGCATTCCAGTAATTAAACTGGATGGTCTGTATTAAATTGGAAATTTATAACTCGCTGTAGTTCGCTAACTAAATATCGTCCTGAAGAAGTTGTGAGGGCCTCTTGACGTACCTGGTGCTACCGACCAGTATTACATATTTAATTATTTTAAATATATAATTTCAATTCAATTCGCTGAAAGTGGTAATCGATTCGTTATAAAAATGATAACGTTCCTCTGTTATCGGTGCATCCCAGTCATCGAAGTCGAAGAGGAAGAATTGAGATCGAGTGGTTGGATTAGACTTTGCTGTCGTGGCGAAGACACTCCGCCCTCGGATCGACCTGCCGAGTGAGTAAGATCCGGGAAAATCGTTTGCCGACCACGCCGATCCGCGTTTAGATCATTCCTGTGGTCGATCTTCATTACAGATCGTACGTACATACTGATCCGTGTCATATATTCCTCCACGTTGATCGGCGTATTAGTCGAATGACGTAGGAGGATTGATTTTCTGTGAGAGGAAAGATTTTTTTTTTTTTTTTTCTTAAGCATGGGTGGCATCACTTGCACGTTGATTGATTAAAATATGATTTTGCATCTGAGTGCTGATTTTAACGTTGTGCTTGGGAATGGCGGGAATTTATAAATTTTCAAATAATTTTCTTTCAGAACGACTGTCTGACCGGAGTGGTTTCAGTGAAGGCGCCCTATCAGAGAACGGTATTCTCGCGATAAGACATTTTTCACGGAGATGGTACTCGAACGTCAGGAACGTTTTGCCAGGGGTAAACGTTATTAATTGACTCGCGACGAAACACCAAAAGTTTCCGGAAGGCTGATTCGTACAACAAAGTCATCAAGCTGCACAAGAAGATTCTTGGCCTCTCGAACTCGACCCGGATCCAGTGACCCAACGAAAATCTTTTGTTTCGTATGCGGGACTCTATAAGGGACGTAAGAAATGATTAAAATATTAGGAAGGATAGATAAATAGTGAATTATGTCGGCCAGTAGAATGAAAGACCAAAGGACAATATGACGAGTCAATATTATGTATACATAATCTAGGGTACTTCCTAACCTTAATTTTTGTCTTAACCTAAACACAGTTTACACGTCCACTCGTCCCTTTTGTATTTTATATGGACGATCGAATGTACACGTCCTTTCAACTTTCTTAACCTCTCGATCTTCCTTCTTGCATGAATCGCAATTTTTTACGAGCATTTACTCCCCGACGGTCTTTCATTCTCAAACGGGGCAATCAGCGGGAATGACAATTGGCGGCTGAAGCAAAATGACAATGAAAGAAATTCACAAAGCTTCGAGGTCAAGGGTTCCATTCCTTAAAGAGCAAGAGTACGGATAAATCTTCTTTAACCTTGGCCATCGACATTGTATTGTAATTGCGGCAATAGTCGCTTCTAGGAAAAAAAAATCAAGCAATTGCTGGCAATTAGATGAAGACGAGAGCTAAAAATAGATCTATGCAAGAGCGTAATGTTGGATCTTGTGAATAAAGGCACATTGACTTCAGAAATAAAATAAAGGAAGGAAAGAAACATATATAGGGTTATTCACAGCAACCTCAACAATCGAAGTAAGCCTGCTCGTTTGATTTCTGTAATGGAACTAACTTCACTCCACTGTCGCAATCTTCATCCTTTGCGATCGTTGCGAAAGGGACCATCGTATCCCAGTAAATAATGTTACGGCTTTCAACGGGCTGACTCGTACGAGCTCCTAATTCAGATTCACTTGGACTAAGTTACCGGCACATATCACATTGGCGATTTAGAGGAAGGAAAAGAAGGAACGACTTGAATAATCCTATATAAATATACTGTATTTACGCATTGAGAATTCGACGTGTGTTACTAAACGGTCTCAGGTATAGGTAGATAGTCGCGCACAGCTGTATACATGTATGTATATAAGTATTTTAATGTTTTCGAATACTAATTGTAAGAGCGAATGAGAATGAGGATCGTGGATCTCGGTTAACTTGTAAGTTCAAATTTTGTTATTATTCTGAAAAATTTATTTTATAATATACCTGCCTGGATGCAGCATTAGAGTTAACATTCATGTAGCATTAACGCAACGTATTTCTCGTCACTGGCAATTTTATTTTTTTTTAATGAGTAATACACGAAGCCATGGGCGATATTTTGTTAATTACAATTTACAAGTGACAATTTGAACGAGGATCGTGAATGTGGGCGGCGACGCGTTCTTTTCGAATAAGATTTGTGTGTTTGTACGTGTACGTGTACGGATGTAAGGTTTGCAAGAAAAAATCGTTCAGCGAACTGTCGTTCCTCGAAATCCGTGTGCAAAACTTTTAAATAAATCGTAATGTTTTTGTGAGTGTCATTGGAACGGATTGACAGTACAACGAATAATAAAATTTCTATGTGTCCCAAAATGTATGGTGTAACGTTCGTGATCTTCATACTAAATTTAGTGTATTACGTTGAGAGGATATTGTGTATGGGTACGTTAAAAAGAATATTATGGAAATGAGAAGATGTATTTATTAAAGCGAAGTTTGTGTGGGATCTTGATAAGTAAATAAAGGGGAATGATGTTAGAACGTGAGAGTGTGAATATTCTTAATTAGAAGTTATTTTTTTTCTAATTGTCAATAATAAATTATGTATACGTGGAATATCAGTATTGTAAGTCAGTCAATCGAAGGATCATGGACATTTTCGAATTTCATATAAATTTTAAATATCAGGTTACGACCTTTCTCCAAAAACATGATTTATTGGCTTTTTAAACTTACAGTAGGAAAAACGGGTTTTGCGCTATCATCCGAAAAAAGGAACATTTCTCGTACTCTTATTATTGATATTAAAATCAACATTTAACGAAGCGTGTATTATTCTTTATTTAAAATTTTCAGTACCTGATTGTGAGTTTTATATTATACCTCCTGACGGTATAATATAATATCAAGATGAATTTTCCACGGAAGGACGGATATTATACATATATATTTATATATATGTATGTATATATATGCTTTATATATATATACATTTAGTTCCATTGTATACTTAAACGGAAAAGTTTTACGCTGCTTTTTCTTTTCTACAGAATCATGGCATTCAAAGTTTATATATATCATTCACAATTTATAATCGATATTCATAAATATTAACGAGTAGAGTCAAGAACAAGTGTAAAGAAAATTCTGCTTTACCTCATGGTTCGTTCACATAAATATAAATTAAACATTATATATATAAATTATACACTATCACAGATTGTTCCTAGAGAAACTTAGAAAAACATGTCTAATAATATGGGTTATTAATCAGACAATGTGATTTACATATCGATGACTTGATTTAAAAAAACATCTTTTATATCAATCAACAAGTTTATCTGCCGAGCATTCTCTGCAAAGAAATTTAATTATCTATAATAATCCTTTCGTACTATCAGTATTAAATACTTTCTTGTTTACTCATTTTCTCTCATTTTCAGTCAATACCGTTATCATAAATGTAACAATTAGTACCAGCATTCTGACATCAGTTTACAAACTATATTGCTTTTTAAGTACTCACATCATGGATATCCGATAGAGTTCTATTTGTGTTATCGTACACCTAAGAAATGCTAGCTAAATACCTAATTACATCATGCGGCATGAAGATGAAAGACAATTACAATGGGTGAGTATGAAGTATTGATTAAGATCCATGTACATTGAATACCTTATTTTAAGTTTTACTCATATTTCTAACCTTGCGCATGAATCATTTGAAATTGACGTATAAAGATTCTTAACCATCGTGTACATACAAGTCACTATAAAATACTTAACTAAGTAGTATACCCTGTTCTAATATTGATTTCTTTCTACCACTGATACAATCAGTTTCTATTTACTGTAAATAATTAAGGAGATATGCCACGATTGTAATATCCTTATCACAGCACCGTGGATCCATTGAACATAGAGTCTTTCAAAATCTCATTCATGATACGACACCTGGTCCCAGACTAAAACCTAACCAGGCGAATCCTTGTCATTTTTATATTAATTACCTGTCACTCCAATATACTTATGAGCACAGTCTCTCAAGAGAAAGTAAATAAAGTCAGATACAAAATCCTGACAATTCTCCAATTCATTAGAACTCGTCATGAAAACTCCTTTCGGTATCTACCATCTTGCTACCCAAAAATAAATCCATCTTACTCAGTATCTCTGTTAAACTAAGCTTCCCATCTTGATTCGCATCCGACAGTACAATCAAATGCTGTGCATCCTGAATGGCATGTCTTGGATTTCTTGGATCAATATACATCTGCAATGACATTAATATATTAAGTATATATATATATATATATATCAAGTAAGCATTCACCTATCTATTATTAAGCTTACCAAAAGTTCTGTGCGGTCAGCTTTGCCATCTTTATTTTTATCAATAAGATGACGAAATTCCTTACGACGATCTTCACTTCCCGGTACAGGCTCGTTCTGATCTTCATGTAAATCCAGACCTACACCATCCGATGGTAAACTTGAAAATTCATTTTCTGTCAATTGCTCGTCACTGTCCTGATCTTCAAGGGATAAGATAATTTCATTAAATTTGAAAAATATTAATCATTCTCCATTATCTATCTAATATCCTGGTCATACCAAACTTCTCTAAGAGATCCTCGACCATTTGCAAAAGCGCCCTATGACTGCTTTCCGGGTGCGTGAATGCCAGGAATTCATCCAATGCCAGTCTTTCAGGATCATTAGTGGCGGCCTCGGCCCACCGTGCTCTGTCTCTCATAATAGTCTCTTTCAAGGACCTGGACATTTCCCCGTGTCTTTTGTCGTGAGAATTAATATAGTTATCCGAAAATCCATGAGACCTCAGGAAGTAGGCGTGATATTCTTCCCAGGACACTTCACCTGATAACAATCATTTCGTTCGATACAATGGCGGATCTTAAACACTGAACGATTTTACCTACCGTTTCTAGGATTATTGTCTATAGCAGTGAACAAGCCTATGTTCTCTCTCATCGCGCGATTAATATGCTCTGTAATCTTCGCGTGTATCCATTTAGCTAATTCCTGAATGTCCAGCAACTGATTCCCATCTGTGTCGGCTCTCTGGAATGTATCTTCTAGAAGTTTTTGTGGATTCTCTTGATTCTCGACCTGCTCGACTTCCCGTATGCTCTTATCGTCTCTGTGATCCATTCTGGCCTTTTCGTATTTGTCATAATCCTTTTCAACTATTCTCTCTGCCGCTGGAGTCTCCACTTCAATCGAGAGACTCTTGATTATTGCTGGATTACCTCGGATCTCTTCCGGTACTGAGCTCTTCAGCGGTAAACTTTTATTATACTTCACAAAGAAAAGTGAAAAGTATATGATTAAGGGTATGAAGATTGTCCAGCGCAATAATCGCAGGTAAGACAAGCTCAGCTTCCAGACCATTTTTTTTAATTCGTTATCACTGCAAAAATTACATACGCTCTTAAGTAGTGATTACATCTACCAAAATTTCTATGGCTCATAACAAATAAGAATTTATGCACCAGCAGCTGTTACTGCTGTCAACTATCTATTTACAGGAAATGTTTTTGTTTTCTGATTAACATCATTCGACATTCCATCATTGACACGAGCATATCGATAACAATAGATTTCTACTTTCTCGACTTGACTATGCATATAAAATAAAATACACTTACGAAAATAACGTGACCACGTTGTATCAGGTAAACAAGTGACTTTCCGGTCTATGGAGTCGCGTCACAGCGAATCCAGAAAATTATCAGTTTGACAGCACTCGTCGATAACACGTCTAATCAACTGTAACATCTGCTTAAATGTAACATGATCTTAATTACTAAACCATTTCCGATTAATAGTTATTCAAAGAATCCACTTGCTCTCGTAATTCAGCGAACTCTCACGACCATCACTCAATTCTTTTTCTTAGTATGTACGTACGTTCACATCACGCATGATCAGAAGGGCGTTTAATGTAGCAGAAATTATTTTCTCAATTATTAAAACACCAGTGACTTTTCTCAGTAATGCTTAAAACTTTTCAGTCGAAGATTTGTTCTCTGGTCTCGTTGCCACTGCTAAAATTATACAAGCCGACGGATACCTAACGCTTACGGTTTATTGATCCACTTTCACTGGCTGCTACTCTCCCTACCTTACTCTCTTTCCTGCCTCATCCTGGCCTAGGAGTTATGGCGAGACTGCTATAGATCTAAGTGAACACAGTATAGCCATAAATGTAAATCTGTGCATCATTACACATATTGTAACCGTCGTACACGTATGCTTACAATGTATGAAGTGTTTACGGTGTTCTTAAAATACGTCAACATTTCAAATTATTGATCAGATAATAAGATCGATTTTGAACGCGAGATGAAATTAATATCATGATATGCATACCTTGATTCCTAATTGCATAATAAAGATTCGGTACTTTCCCCATCTCTAAAGGCAGGTCATTGTTTTATATGAAATTGTATAAGATCGTTAGGTCAATTAAATGTAATTAGGCGAAGAGAGTATCTTCTGACGTCTTAAGCCGTCGTTAATTCAATCTTTGGAGATTTTTGAGGTTAGGACTCACATGTGACACTCAGCAGCCTGGGTATTGACTAACCTAAGTTTTTGGGTTCGTGAAAAAAGGTTTATATTTTATATTTATTTTTACACGCACATGTATTATTTACAATTGATAAGTACTTAGCACTGCTGCTAGATCAGATTGATCGGACT
>JARQSV010000435.1:577718-631666 GCA_030142285.1 Calameuta idolon
ATTTATTTTTACACGCACATGTATTATTTACAATTGATAAGTACTTAGCACTGCTGCTAGATCAGATTGATCGGACTAAGAGCATTGGAAATGCAGCAGCTGATAAAATATTAAAATTTTTTTATAACCATTCATGTGAACCGCATAGATGGCAGGTGCCTGAAAACAATGTATATTGGAGTCATGTGTGAATATATCGTTGTCGCAAATATTGCATCTTCACGAATATGTTCCATAACGGCGTTCCTCTAGTTCATAAAATAACGTTTCAGAGAGTTTCCACGCGAGGTACCATACATATGTAAAACGCGACGCTTAAAGGAATCTATAAATACTGTAATTTGTACTATATAATCTAAAGAAAGGAATTACTAATTTTTGCATTAAAGTGTGCTATAAATAATTGAGTAATTGACGTGTGTACCGTAAATCATGGTTTCTACGTATGCGTTACATTATTCAAAGGCTGCTGGCGCTGATTGAAATATTCGTAGTCATAACGTTAACGATCATCTAACGTATATTACTATGCCTATTGACCCTTGAATTTATAAAAAATTATTTTTTTCAAAAGAGACGATATTCGATAAGCTTATGAATAATTGTTTGACGGGCAATATTGCCAAACGACGAGAGCTACTGAAATGTCATAGCTTGTGAATATTCGCAAAAGAATTCTTTTACTTATCACATCGAATTTGATTTACCGACAGTGCTGTATGTTTCGATAATGACAGCGACGGTAATGACGCTGACAATAATTGACGATCGATATCGATGCTAAAGTCGGATATTAATTTTAACTTTTGTTCCCTTCAATATGTATCTTCTCGTCGTCAAGATCAAGGGCAAGATTCGCAATACCCTGAATGTTCTTAGCACGCGTCATTTTATGAACACTAAGCAACGATCTGATAGGTGGACAAAGAAGGTCGTGATCCAAATCAGCAATATTTTGAGGACCGGTAGCAACGCTAACAACAGCACCTAACAAGACGGTCGTCAAGCAGCCAATCACACTGTACCACAGGTAACTCACCTGAAGGAAAATTCAAACCCGTTATTCAGTAAATTTCACTTAGAAAATTTCCGTCTACCTTTAACCCTCCAGTAAGATTCTTCACGTGAGTAAAAAAAAATATTTTTGAAAATACTAAAAAGATTCAGTAGTACTTACCCTGTATATTGGCGAAATATCAACGTGAGTCTCATCCAGCTTTGACATGATTAACGTAGTCTCGTTCAAACATGGACAGCCGTCAACGGAAACAGGTTTGCTGTCTAATTGGATATGACCATTTAACGCAGCCACTTGTGCTCCCAATCCGATCCACAATACCAAGGCTAGAGCAGTGATAGCACCCACCATAGCACCTTTAGCATTTGCCCATGGTACGAACATACCCAGGGTAAATAATCCTAGTGTCACTCCACCGACCATACCGTTAAATGACAATGCAACCTAACCAAGAAACAGGTAATAATGGACCGCCGTTTATAACAAAGTTGAGTGTAGACGATAACAGCTGAATTTACCTGTAGCACACCACCGAGTTGCCGTACGACAAAAACAAGCGCGAAACTCAATGCACCGAAAAAGACGCTGATCCATCGTGCGTAAATAGCGCCGCGTCCCGATGGTATTTCAATTTTTAGTACACCCTGCAGAATGTCTTCGCATGTTATTGCCGCTAGGGAATTTAGAGCGCTGGCGACAGTTCTAAAAATTACGAGACAATTTTTCTTCGTGCAGAACATTCTTCCGCGGTGTATACCCGTGGCAGATTTCTCTATGGAAATAGTTTCTATGTACCAACCCGAGAGAGGCGGCGAAGATACCGGCTACAAAGAAACCAGGAACGCCTTTGAGCTCCCCCATGAAATTCATAACGTAGAGAGGTAGCAATTGATCCTGTGCCGTAATATATCTTGCAGTTACTGGATCGCAATGTCTGTAGACACTGTAGAGTACCATGCCAGTCAGGAAATTGACTGTATAAATGATAATCAGACCAATGGCCGACACCCAGAGTGCTCTGTAAAGTAATATATTTATTTTATGAATTTATAGTAGTGTACGCTTCATATTAGTGTACGAATGTCAATGATTTAATTTACTAGAATAAACACGCAGTGTGAAACTGTGTTTGTTCGCAGTGCTGCTGACACGATGCGCGGATGTCGGTCTAGTGACGGTAAATAAAATCAAAAATGCATATATCATAATTTAAGTTCACCTACGTTCTAACTTGTCCAATTTTTTCCACGCTCAGATATTTCTGTACCGATGCCTGATTGCTGCAGAACATCGTAGCCCAATAGAATGTACCGCCAATAACGACACTCCACAAGCTGTGACGGACCGTAGGATTCGGGTCCGTATTAAAAAATTCAATTCTTCCAGTTTGATAATTTTGCTCCCAAACCACAGAAATGCCTCCTGCCCAGGTCATCCCGCATCCCACGATCAAGAAGAGTGAACCCAACAGTACAGCCGTCTGGAACGTGTCCGTCATTATGACGGCTTTCATGCCACCTTGAGAAGCATAAAATATGCACACCACGTAGACTAGAGTTACGGCTAGGTAAGTATTGAGGCCTGTGACTAAAATTTAAATATAAAAATGGTCAATTATACAAAAAAAAAATACAAAAAACGCAAATGCATGTATCATATATTTTTTGCATAACCTACCGTGACTTAATGCTAAGGCTGGCGCGTACACAGCGACTGACGTGTATAGAATCATTTGTAGCATGTACAGAACACTGGCCAGCAATCTGCAGTGCCGATTAAAACGTAAATTTAAATATTCGTAGCTGGATGTCAATCTCAGCTTCATGTAAACCGGTAAGTAAAATCGGGAGGTGATCGGAACGACTAATATAAATGCCAAGCAGGTCATCCAAAATTGAGTACCCTGAAACGACATGGAGACTATTTTTATAAAAAGCAAGTAACAATAAATCATTGTATTCATTACCTGTCCATACATTTCAGCTGGATTTCCAAGTAGTTCAATGGCCGTCACAAAACTGGCAGCCAGTGACATTGCCATAGGAAACGTTCCCATGCTGGAGCCGCCCAACAAAAAGTCATCACTCGTTTCTTGCTTGCTGGCGAAGAAACCATAAAACATCCCGATGCCGCAGGATATCAGCAACATAATTGCCAGGACCGTGTAATCGGCCCATGAAAAGAAGTGAAGCAGCGCCGGATAATTTTCTCGACATTTTTCCTCGTCCGCCTCGACCAGCCGTTGCTCTGTCGACGACGCGTAAAGGGCGAGAATGAAGACGAGTAGCTGCAGCCGCATTGCCAGTAATTCTCTTCGCGCAGACTATAACCTCAAATGGAGATCATTTTTATTAGGCAAAATAGAAAGTTGTACTTGAAAAAAAAAAATTTGTTTACATGTTACAAAAATATGGAGACAACGAGATATATCATTCGTCATGACTGATGGACTCGATCTTGTCAATTCAATTGATCTCTATACTTGACATTGTCAAGATCTTACTTGAGTATCAGTGTAAATTATATTGTCCTGTAATTGTCATAGCTCAAGTGCATCACACTTCCGTAGACGTGTGCGATAGATCTAAGATTGTGCGACATGGTCGATTACTGCATGGAAAGTTGTTCGTTGCAATTTTGCTTTTATTGACAAATTGACAGCTGGATAATTGCCACGTGTTGAGGTATTAAGAATTGAAGCGGAATGGGACTGCACCCTTGTGTCACGTTATTGCATAGCCGCCATTTGCAATCTCTTAATCATTTCTGGTTCGAAGTGGATACGGTTGTCCCAAAGTGGATTCGAGCGGTGCAAATTAAAGAGTGAAAATTAAATGAATAAAATTGGATGAAATATATATATATTTTTTTCTTTTTCAGAAATTTCAAAGTTTCTTGAATTACGTTATTTTTCGTTAGTGTTGGAACATCGTGTAGGGGTAGAGCGAATATAAAAAAAAATTGTGACAAAATTAAAAATAAAATTATCCAGATAATAATAACGAATTGAGTCAGGCAGTTTCGTAATGCTTTACGATCAGTCCTCACCGGAAATAGAAAACGCGATGAAGTTAATTGTTGCAAATGACAGAAAAAAATTGTACAAAAAACAGAAGGTTTATGCAATAATATTGATGCGTATGTGATTCATGTTATTTTGTAACTTGTGTATTTCACTGTGACAGTTGAAAAAGTTGTAAAAGCTCAATTAAACGAAGTTGTATCTTTGTATTAATAAATTCAATAAAACTGCAATATCGCGCAATTAATAAGATAATATTTTTTAACGTAGCCTTCGTGTACTCTAATGTAGAAAATTCTCATTAATCTAACATAGAGTAATCCATACTATTTATATTCATACTTCGTAAGAGTAAATCCATAATATTTCAAATGACTTACCCGTTATATAAAATAAAGTAGAAAATAACGAAACTGTTACTTATGCCCTAAAAATATTATTCTCGAAAACTTCGATTATCGATTTATCGATTTAACGCGACCAATAGAAACGTACGAAACTGTAATTGAATAATTTTACTGGTTCTCCTCGCGTAACGCATATATGCGCTTTTATTGATCGATCTAAGCTTATATGAATTTATCGGTATAAAAATAAATTTTAAGAATTTTTTAAGAATTTACGTTTCAATGCAAATCTTAGATCTGAGCGTTTTTCATTAATCAGTCGAACGTCGGACTAGAGTGATGGATTAAACGGGGAACTGTTTTAAGACTGATCGTTTTAATTGTCACGTGCGCCTTTATATGAAGCATCCCCCTTCCACGATGGCTTTCAAGTATAAGTCGTTGTCAACAATAATATTACTAACACAACACGAAGCCAAATGCCGTCAAAATTTGTCGAAATATTCCAATAAGAATGTCCTTGGTGCCAGTGATATAAAGATTAATTACGAATGTTCATTAACCAAAGCCAGTATAAAATTTAAGTGAAATAAAATAATCTAATGTATAAGTAACGTATTGAAATTCCATGAGAACAGAAAATTAGTTATCACGATGAAGTACGTGTTACTGTATAGAATGGATAACTAAACAATGACCGATTAGCTTCTCGAGAGGAATGAGAGAAATACGTGAAAAAATGATAAATAATTTATGTAAACTTGATAAGAAAATCACTGATCGTATCTCAAGGTAGGAAAATCTCCCATCTGTTCCGTAACACGCGAAACGTCCGTCGAGCGTGTAATTTCAAACAAGAGAAAAATCAGATTGCTCGTCGAATTATGAAAACTCATGAAGTTTCTATTGAAGTAAGAATAATTGAGAGTCCACAATTTCCTGTTGCTGTTTCAATTCGTTCCGGAATGCGTCACGGATTTATGTTTCTGTTCATCATCCCCACAAGGTGCGAGTCCGTAATTAGCTCATATTGTAAACATGGAAATCCATGTGACGCGCGATTCTTCTAAGTCAAAGCACATGTGAAAATAGTCTGTGTTTGTTTAATTACAAGACTAAACCGGATTTCAATGGAATCGTTAAGAGTCAAGGGATGATCAACTGATTTTGATCAAAGTTCAAAGATTATCGTACAGATGTCGCGACTCGATCCCTACTGTGACGTGTACATGACTAGCGTAGTAATAATGTTTGGATTATAGGAAAGTTTATATCTATGACACTTCATAGTCACGGGGCTGAGAATTTCACAACCGATCGCTAAGATTTCACGATCACTGAGAATTTCATAATAGACTAATTGAAGTTAACGGCAAGTACGAAGAAGGAAAATGACGCGCATCGTTCAGTGAGAAGTAAAGGGCCGGCAACTAGAGTCTTAGTCCGACATGAACTTAAATTGAAACTGGTTTCAACTGACTGACACTGGTTTAATCTGGGTGAGCGCGATCCGTTTTAATTGCCTAATATGCAGTAATTGAATACGAAGAATTTTAGGGATACTTTTAATCTGTATTGTCCTTTTTGTAGGGCTTTAGACTTTTTGCAATCGTCCCTCGCGACGGTCACGATTAGATTTCGAAATTTTTACTTTGGTATTGCTGACTCCATATAGCCAAGACGATGTTGTGCCACGCGAACTGTGCCACTGTGTAATTGATTAATACATGGTGTTTAGAAGTATACTGTCATACCAGTGGAATGGCAATACAGTGCGAATGCCTTAAACAATAATATTTTGAAATTTGTCTCTTTTGGAATTTTTCAGGTACCGTGCGATAGTTTTTGCTCATGTATCGAGGAGAGGGAAAATATCGTTGAATTATTTCAAGAAATATAGATTTATTATGTAGCATCTGTATCAATTAATCAAATCCACTGTCAATCTGTGAATTCTGCATAAAATTTAAATTTTTTATTGTTTACGTGTATATAATAACTAATTGTAAGTACTCGGTTAAATCGTTTGTATGATAAATTATACTAAAATTCATTATGAGACAGACTCGAATCCTTCTGCACCGATGAGCGAAATTTATTTCTGAATTCGACCTTGCGAAACGTACGACCGTTTTTACAGCATTCATTGCAATGCCCAGATATTATATAGTAATGACAGAATGACGAACGCGTGCGTGGCGATTCCTTAATTAGTGTACTAAGAATGCCGGCAAATAATACCAATAGTAAAACCCGCTACCGTTTAGTTTGATAATTTAGAGAATGAGCATCTCCTTCAATTCTACATACAAAATATCGAAATCTAATACGTCATATGGTCAACCATACGCAAACATAAACTAGAAACTGGTATTATCATTTCCCTTGTGTCTATCCAGCCGCTCTCTGCCATTAAACGTTAACTTATTTTGTACTTCAAGATCTATAATCGACAATCCATTGTCCTCGTGTTTTGTCGTCTCTCTACTCCGCATACGATTGCCAATGATTGTGAAAAATAAATCCGGATTCAATTTTTTCTTTTCCTCCTTGAAAATTATTCGAGCCAAATTACTGACAAGTAATCCGACTACGACAGTTATTATAAATCCAATGGCACAGTACCAGATGTAGGATAATCGATAAAGATAGAAATAGGAGGAATCATCGATGCTCCTGAAATAATAATAAATCACAGAAAGTAGTAATCGATTGGGATTAACGTCAGCTAAAAATTCTTTAAAGAAAAAACTTACTCCGCTTTTGTATGCAAGGTGACGTGTTGCATTGCACTGAATGTCTGATTCCTACTTACGGTAGCATTACAGCCATCCGTACTGACCGGTAATTTCGGTGTTGCTGGTCTCGGTTGCCCGAAAGCAATCCACAATGAGAATCCAAGTGCTACCAAGCAACCTGTAATGGTTCCGCGTTGAGTTGCCGTTTGACTGACCATACCCAAGGTGAACATGCCCAAAAGTGGACCACCAACAACGCCAAAAATAGTTAAAGATGCCTAAAATAAGAGTGATGTATCGATTGAGAGAAAAGAAATGACATTAGATGGAGGTAAAATGGTTTACCTGAAGAATACCGCCCAAATACTGGGCCAAGAAGGCCACGGCGATGCAAGCTAATCCAAAGAGGAAAGCCAACAACTTTCCAAGGAGTATAGATTTGGATACGGGAAAGTCATAGCCAGCGTATTTCTTATGCAATGGCTTTATATAGTCCTCCAATGTAACCGCTGACAGTGAATTGAGTCCAGCTGATATGGTACTGAGTCCGGCACTAAAAATACCTCAGAGAAAGAAAAAAATGAGAAGAGATGAAGTAGAATGCTTAAACGATATGACATTAATGAATGATCTTTCGTTACGGATACAGATTATTACCTGCAACGAATAATCCAGGTAGTCCGGGAATATGTGACATCGTGTCCATAACGTAGAGCGGCATCAACATATCGGTAGAGCTTATCCTCCCTTCGCTAACCGGATCGCAATTATAATATTTAGTATAAATGGCCAATCCGGAAAAGCAGGTACAAATGGACAAGAACGCAAGGATTGGCCAGCTTAGCCACATGGCGATCTGAGCTGATTTTAGATCCCTGAAAGGTTACGTGGCCCATTAGAAATTTCAAAAGTGTAGAAAAAGCTTCGTTCTGCGTGTTAAAAATTAATAAAGCACCGTAAACCTGCCTCACTGTTAACATGCGTTGCACCTGAACTTGATTAACGCCATAAAGCGATAAGTACGTGAAGATTCCACCAAACATTTGGCCCCACCAAGTGTGCCTTACGGTCGGATCCAATGAAACACTGAAATCCAAAATAATATTTAATAAAAATCAAAGTGAAATTAAAACAGTGAAAAACGACTGTAACATGGCCCTCTTATGATATTTTTTATACAAAATTTAGAATTACCTGTCGAATTGAATTCGACCACCCTCGTTGGCAATCCTCCAAATTTCGCCTAAACCACCAACGGCATTAGCAGCGACGCCAATTATGACGAATAGGGCGACGAACATGAGTGCACCTTGGAAGACGTCGGTTATCAGTACGGCTTTGATACCGCCGACACTCGAATAGAAAGCGCAAACCAGGCCGATAATGATAATACTTCCAGTTTTGGAAAGACCTGTAGTGGCTTCCAGAGCCAAGGCCGGTGCGTAAAGTACAACGCCTGAGTACAAAAGTATTTGAATCGAGTATATGAAGCTTGCCGTTAATCTGGCGCCGACACCGAATCTCTTTTCCAAATACTGAAATCAAATGAAACAGCATCCATGAGTTACGTATAAGAATTATATAATTAATATATTTCGTACACTGACCTCGTAAGCGCTAGTCGCTTGAAGCTTATAAAATACTGGAATGTACCCGTAACAGACTATAGGAGTTCCTATAAGGTAGGAAAGATTCACTACGACAAACTGAGTGCCGTAGGTATAATTTTCGGCTGAAACACCCAGTAGCGTGATCGCCGACATAAATGAAACCATCAGAGCGATGCCCACAGGTAATATACTCATTGACCTATTGGCATTGAAGTATTCCTGTAAAAAATTATTTAATTTGAATTACGTAGTTATGCCGTGTGACGTCATTGCCTGCTTACGGACTTTATTTACTGAATTAGATAAAACTAATATACGCTAATAAAAAAAAAAAAATGCATGTCTAAACACTAAAAGACATTGCTCATATTTACTACCTTCGGCAAGATTACTTTATTGTTACAGTCACTTATCTTAGTTTAAAGCGCTGTAATTCTTCTTTTTTAATGTAACGCGATGATCGGTATTAAAGTTCTAGTTTAGCATTAGGCATTGTACTTCATGGCTCTGTATCGTAAGGATCGTTTTAGTCGATCAAACCATACGTTTTCTAATTACCTCATAGGTTCGTTGACGACCGCCAGTTAGTCTGTAATATAAACCGATGCCCGAACTTATGCAAAGCATCAGCGCTATTACCAAATAATCGATCCATCCTAAGGTAGCTTTATTTGCCATCTGAACGATCTGGAAAAGAAAGTAAAAGAAATTAATATTCCTCAGGTCGAAGCCTTTACTTTTCGAATTATTTTAGATTTTAGCCTGAACTGTACTTGTGGCGCGAGGCGACAGAAGATATTACTATATTTTAAATACTAAAAGCATATCGAGGATTTACTGAAATCTTGCGACGGGCACGCTATAATGTATATATGGCCCATTATTAACTGTGCTAATTCAAAATTCACAACGTACATAATCTTACGGCGAGTATAATCTTGCGTTATCATCCGCTCTGTTAGATTTTATTGCCTGTAATCATTATAAGACGGTATGTAATGCAGCCACTCAAAATAATAAGATACGTTATAAAATAACGGATAAGAGTAAAATTTTGTCTAATATCAAAATTGTCTAACCATTTTAATAATTTCGTACACGCAGGTATCGTTCTTCCCTTTTAGTATGCACAAGAGCGGCTCTGCTGACTGTATATATATATTTTCTGATGAGCAAACAGATCTATAACAACTTTTTCATACCTCTTGATACCAGTTATAATTTCTCAAAGAACAGTACAGAAAAACTAAAAGAAAAACAAATTTTCTACAAAAAAGATAAAACCCATAAAAAAAGATATTACGAGTAAGAGTGATCAGTAAGTCAAATACATGTACTGAACAGCCATTGGACGATTGCTGTTTACGTTGATAACAATACAAATAAATCCCTATTAAATTTCTACATTCGCATCTAACAATTTAACCATAAAAATTATTAGAAACTCGTAGAAATGTTCAACTGTGCCTTCTTGAAGGTCATTCAAGACACTATATAACGCATGCTAATACAAAGCGTTCTGGTCATTCTATTTCTTCGTTTATGTTACAAAGAAAACCGTAACAAACTTACTTGCAAGATGTTTGCGATATCGTAGTCAGTTCCTTTCGATCACAGCGCCCGATAGAAACGTCCAACCGCTACGGCGTCTTCCTATAGTATTCTATTCTTCTGCTACAAGCGTGTAGTATAGTCGAGGTCGACGTTCAAAAGCAGATACTGTCTGTTGAGAGTGTAGCTGCGCGGACTGCGCGTACTCGACCATGCTGACTGTTGCTCCTAACCTATAAAACTGTGATATAAAACTACAAACAGTGTGACAGTATGCAGTGGATGTATGTATATCAAATGAGGATAATATTTGTGAAAATCATCGTATCATACCTGCTCTGTACTCCTGGAAAATTCAAGTAAAATACAAACATGATCATTTGTGAAGTTCAATGACCATGACAACAGTACATGTAATTGTAAATGGAATTCAGTACGTTAGTTATTCGAATTCAATATGTATATTATGCGCTATGACGAAATACTAGAATATCCAAGGGAAATATGATTTTAGATCAAAATTTTGTATCTGTCCTGATCGTGTTTCATGGGAACTAAAATTTTACAAGAATTTACTATGAAAATGTCAATTCTTTATAAATAATATAACCAAGGAATAGTTTTATCCGTGGGGTGCGGGGGCTTGCAAATAGTATATGAAATATCATTTATATAGAATTTACATTTTCCTAATGTATTTTTTTTTTAAATTAATTTATATAAAAATTTGCGTGGCTTAAATAAATTCGTGTCTTTTTTTTGCTCTTTGTCTGACCGACATTTTATAACCTATATTCTAAATAATACACATCTTTTGATCATGTTGTATCTCTTTGCTTATCCAAATACTTTATTATCAGAGAATATTCATTCATGTATGATTTGTTGAACTTTGTATAACGATACTTCAAAATTGATGTTTCGTTTACGAATAATAACCTCTTTGCCCTTTGAACTAGTCACACACTGATCTGTGTTACTTCACAGATGCGCGTCTGACTTTTTTCGTGGATAAAGCAGACTTTCGAAAGTCTCTTCTTACGTATTCAGATATAAAAAACAAATGAATATAGAAATTCATAAAGTATACAATCAAATCCTAAATTTGTCTCTGTCTGATCAGATTAAAAATTGTACAAAAGTGCATTTTGAATATATAAATTCCATTCAAATTGTATACGCTTAAGTAACAGCAATGAACCTATTTATGGATAAGGAATCAGAGATAAGTATCTTTTAGAATATTATTTATATTAGATTTAGATATTCATAATCAATCCTTGTAAAATTTTAGATCTGATCAGATAAAGGCAAATCTTTCATCTGATTACGTATAATCATTTTTTTTCGGAGAGGTATAAATATCATAACCTCAAAATGTGAATTCGAATACTAATAAATTTACGTGACATTCATCAAACATATAAAATTCAGTATTGTTTCATCTAGACCCTGTTACGAGCATCTTTCATATGTAACTTATATGTAATAATCTCCTCTGGCTCAGATTAATTTTGTATATCTGACGAATTCATATTCGTGCTATTGAATACATTTACACTGTTAATAAATGATAAAAATTCAATTACACTATTGGATCATGAACCTCAATTTTTTTCGCATTAAGAATTTATTAATATGAATTTCGAAGCCACTCGACATACTTACCCATCAATAGAAATGAGCGGAACATTCGTAAAGAATAATTAGCTCTTAAGAAAATTGAATAGATATACATACCTTTACTATATAATTTATCTAACGTACATTAAAAACTGACATAAACAGATGTACTTAATTACATTTATTTGCCCACTATTTCATATCCATGGCTAACAAGATCTAGAACAAAGAGAATTTCGTATAAGATTTGTAACGGTACAAATTGAGGAGCTTTATCGAAAAAGGCGACAGGCGCTGGAAATTCGGTAAAAGTATTGTCCAAACTATTTTTTGTTTTCCACATTTCGTACTTTGTATTTTCCACCAGTTTGTACAACACTTTTACCGAATTTCGAGCGCCTGCCGCCTTTTTCGATAAAGCTCCTCAATTGGCCAATCTCTCAGTACTCGCATACTCAGAGCGAAAAACTTCTCTCGAAAGTCAATCAGCAAATTTCAAGTCAATTAAATTCATTCAAAGAAAAAGTATTCAGAACGAGAGTAAGTGCGAATTAAATCCGAAAGGATGAAGCATGGTTAATAAAGTCAAGTCGTCAGTCTTTTCGCTCGATTTATGCCATCTGGGAATCGCAAAAATGTGCAAAATTGTAAATTTTGTCAAAATCTCTGGCATACTAGCCCATGCTATTTCGCCGAGCATCGTGCGCAGAGAAATTTTGGCCAAGTTCTGAGGAGAGCACAGCGATCTGCCTCAGAAAATTCAGTTGACGCCATTTTGGTTTTGATTTATTATCGTCGCTACGATTAGCCAATTTGTATCGAATGCCAAAACCAACAGGATCAATAGGCAGAGCGCCACCTGGGCTACCTTCCTAAAGCCAGGCATATCTCTACTCCACAAAGATAGGGCAGAGTGCCAGAGAAATAGACAACAACAAATATAGGACGCACCCTTGATAATCCTTTCCTACAATACCGACATTACACTCGACGATTATCATTGATATATCTCAGATTGTTGTACCTTTCATTGGTAATCCAATAAACATTTGTTACTTTATTCTATGATATAATCCTGTTTTGCCTAAATTCTTTAAAACGCCAGCCACGAGCACTTACCTACATCCCATTTCGCAAACTCGCAAGGAGCGTACGAAATTGCACTAACGTTACAGATTCAAATAGTTAAATTCATTACTGTTCCCCATGGAGGTTGGCTTTGACAGTTGACACAGACATTGGCCTTTCTATTGCAAGTAATAATATAACAGCTTCAGTCAATAAAGTAGGCTCTATTGCTTGTATAAAACCTCAAAACAAATACTTTATTAACCGTAAAATAATCTCAAGCAAAGATAAATCGAATAATCGTAGGAAAATGTCAGTTTATCTGCGCGAATTATAATTGCAATAATTTTGTTTTGCATTCACCACACAAACCCACGAAAAGTTACTGTCATTTGCGATAAATTTACAGGGGGAATGAGAGGCAAGGAATTATTTATCCAGATGCAGTGTGACACGCGAGAAAATACGAAGAAACGTTTCCGACGTCGAAATCGCGTCCGTTTATAAAAATCGAGCGTATAATGTACAAAGAGTAACGCTTTATTGCAATAATATTGATTGATAATAAATGCAAGGCTTTCAGCTTGCTCGCGCGATATATATATATATATATTATATATATAAATAGAACTATGTATATATATGTCTCGCTACATAATAGAATTGAAATAAAAATTAAGTAAGTCGTGCACTTCCGTTTGTTGCCAAATCATGTATTCTTTATATGCGTACTCGCTAAAATCTTAAGTTGGCCGTCGCAATGTTATGGAATAAAGCACAATAACGTTCTTGCTAAATATTGTTTGATATTAATACAAATAAATTATGTTCTCGGTACATAGATAACACCCAGGTGGAACGCGCACTCTAATCGCACGTCACTAGTGATGTTATTTCATATGATAATCGTATCTCCTTGAGTTACTTTTTTTCCTTTTTTTTTTTATTCTCATTATTGATCAGAGACATCAGCGAGTGCCTTGCGATTGAAATTTAACGAGAAATCGATATCTAGAGTGGTAAGGAAACGCCGATATTGTATCAGGATAAGGCACATACATTATCGTGACGTAATCAGACTAAAATGAATGATAAAAATTTGGTTCAAGTATTAAAAAAACGTCTAGTATAGGAAATCTACGTGCTACAGGATAGTGCCATCTCAGATATAACTAGCTAATTATTTTAAAGCTAGTTGGACTATTAAGACAATTATTATTATCATTTCGGTTTATCTTTCAATGCACTTTGCAATACCACGGAGGCCATTCAGCAATAATCGAAGCACGACAGGACGTTTCATCTGGCGTTTATTCATTAAATCGAGAGACTGTTCCTCTGGCTTTCGAAGTTCAAAACGCAAACGGCCATGTATTTACAAGTAAATACGTAAATGAATGATCCGTCTAATTGTCACTTGGCTGCTTATTGAATGAATTACGAAAAGAAGGAATCAGTGTAGACGTGGAGCAAAAAAGAAAAGTAGTATTAACATTCTTTATAATGTAATTGTTGCTATGCTGCATCGACTTTTTTTTATTAAACTAATAAGCTGTAAGCCATTCTGAACGAACTCATTCAATTTAGCGTCATTTAGCGTACACTGTGCAGGCAATTGCCCATTATAGTAAGTGATACGCGAATCATTGACTCGCATTAGAATATTGTGAAAATAAATTGAACCCGGTGACTTTATCTCCATGTGAATCCAATTCGACTGTTACTACTGAACACTTGTTATTGAAGCGAAGAGACATATTGTCACGACACGCAACAGTACAAATACTCTAGTATTGACTTGTTGAGTTTGATAATAATTCTTGGTTCTGTGTGTATCTCCATTGATCAGTGATCCCACAGGTAGCACTCGTTATTTTTACTTCCTAATATTGATTGCAAGGCGAGTGGAAAGTTCGAGTTCTAGAACGACTACATCTAAAAGCCATGAAAATATGATTACGCTATTATAATTCTATCTGATTAAGTACAAAACAATTTTAGTACTCTTGTGTCTCCTATGTCCTAAGGTACGAAGCACGAAAGATATATTTCAGTAATTTGTATTTTGTACCACGATAATTGGTGACTTTATAAGACCCCATATTATATAATGTACCTAACTTATTCGACAGAATATACGGGCACGTAAAGCAAACCAGGTATATCTCAAATAAGTAAATAAGATGCTCGAAGCACCTTTATCAGAAATCACCATTCTTTCGTTAAATCAATTCGAAAATTAGTCTCGTTAAGATTTTTCTTCGCTTTTCGTTCCTTCACGACCCTCGATCTTCAAAAAGAAGCTTAATGTTTCACTAAATCACTAATATTTACATAAATTAACATAACATAACATTAACGTTACAAATTGATTATATGAAGCTACGATCGTTATACCTTAATGTATGTCTAAACGACTTAAGCCAGTACAAGATGATAGTCTAAATGTTTCAGATTTTTTTTTTTTTCGTATATCTGCATACAACAGTTCATAGTCATATATCTGGCAATGCCTAGGTTAGATTAGCTTCTGAGCGCTCCGTGAGTAACGGAATATAGAAAAACGTGAGTCTTGGATCACTTAACGTTTTGCAATGAAAATTTCGCGGCGGCTCATGAACAGAACACCAAAGGAAAAGGAAATACGGAAAGCTGTACGCAACGCCGCGTGACTTAATTTTCGAGGCTGTCTTTTTCTCTGATTGTTCCGAGTAAATTCTACCTTCCACCTAGCCACGATGGCTGTTCTTCGATATTGATATCGCACTCGCCATTATTACCATGACGCTAAGATTAAAGCTTCCGGTAATTTTACGTTTTTCCGCAAATAGCATTGATTAAGAAGGTTATCCTGAGATTTCAGAACACTTGCGAAATATTTAATCGGTTATAGAGATCTGAGCAAATCCGATTAACGCCTTGTCATCCGGTACCTCGTTGGCAGCGTATCCCGAATTCTGAAACAGAAATTTATTTCCTTGTAGCCTCGACCTTGAAGGGACATTGGATTCGTAAAACTGCTCAAAAGATATCAAAACGAATAATAAACTTATACCAATTTTGCAGCTTCCCAATGAATGTAGCATGCGCATTGAATTTTTGGGCATCAAAGATAAAAAATAATCTTCCACTTACCAGGGAAAATGTGACTGTCCGTAACTGGCCGGCACTGTCAATAAGTTTTTGTAAATTTGCTGCGATTACAACAATGTCTCTTGCATCAACAAGACCCGCTCCTACCAGTTCAGCAGCGATTCCCTCCACGGAATCGACACCCACCGCGAATTCGAATCGAATATCGTTAAGTTCACGTTTCTGATTGCTGCGAAACGAAGGAAGAACAGTCAGTCGATGCTGTAATTCATCTTACAATTTATATAGGACAAAGGGGACTTGATTTATATTTCCAAAGTGGACTTAGGAAACAAGGAGGAAAAGTAGGTAGGATTATAAAAGGATTCGTACTCGGAGGATTCCTCGAGGCTGAATTGTATATCTGGACGCCTGTAATGGAAAGGAGTATTGAGCAGCGATGGGATTCTTCGGGAAGCGGAAAGTATTGGTCTGATTAAAATAATGAGATTGGAAATTTTTCATATTTAACTCACCGCAATCTGAGTACCAGATTGATGGGAACGTTTTCTTCTGCGGTTGGTATGGCAACACGACTTTGCGCAGACTTAACCTGACCATAATATTCTTCAGGTTCAGGAACCTCCTCGTCGCTGCTTCCATTGTCGATAGTATTAACCGGAAGGGTCTCTTTACCCTCTTCGCCACTCGAAGCACCACTGTCTTCTTCTTCTGATGACCACACCCACTCACCCGTCACCGTCCTGTGCAAACGACCGGATGTGCCAGGTTGTCTTTTTGATGCCTACCAAGAAAATTAATTGGCATGTAGCGTAAGTCTTGGACGGGATCCACAAACGTAAGCTGTTTCCAAACATAACATGTCACTTTAATATATTTCTTGAGCAATTAAACCAGAGCCTAATTCTGCTCTTATGACGTATTGCGCGTATATCCATTTGCAGTTAAGTAAAATATAAATAAATACATTGAAATTATCGTTACCTCCATTTCTTGTCGAGAAGTTCTCCTGACATACTTTCGATACATTTCGTAACACGTTTTAATTTTAACCGACGCGAATCAAGATTTTAAATTACGCCGTTAATTAAGGTCAAGTATTCACGAATTAGCAAACATACTTTTTGTACTCGAGTCTCGAGGCTGGGTCCGATGGCGACCAGAGTTTGCTGCAAGTACTTCTTATCCTTAGCCTTTTTGAAGAAAGGATGTTTCAATAGTTCCGTAGCCGTCGGTCTGAAAAATAAAAAGCATATGCCGTCATGTTAATGCGTATGTAAATCCGTAAACCAAATATGAAACGTGTTAATCAGAACCGCCGTCATATTATTTCGCAACACATTGACCCTGTTTAGGTTAAAGTAGGCAAACCAGGCTTTTAAAATCTGCATGTGAGTAACTCATTTTTCAAGTAATGTCCATGTATTTTAACGTCTAATCAAAATTTTTCGCCTTTGCATAATTGTACATAAATGCTTCTTATATCGAACAGTATGTAATACCTTTTTGTTGGATCCTTTTGCAAACAGTCTACGATCATCTTGCGAAACGTTTTACCATAAGCTTTGTACTGATCTTTGTCATCTGCAGCTGTGTCCAAGCTCGGAGGATCATTTTGCAATGTCAGCATTAACACTTTCATCGGTGGATATTTGTGGTAAGGTGCAGTACCACTTGCCATTTCGATAGCAGTAATTCCCAAAGACCAAATATCGGCTTTGAAGTCGTAGCCATGATCCTGTTTAAAGAATCTCAAAGTAACAATGATTTCCTCAGGATATTGTACTAGAATATGGACTCCATTAAACTCATACTGTTATTCATTTTATAGAGCTTCTACCAAATAACTGGCTTGAAAATCTCATGCTCGAATAAACACTTTGTTATTCGCTTATCAAATATTAAATATTAAATCGAAAGACACTGAACATACATAAAACAATTCCAAACACTTTGCAAAAAATATAGAGAATTAAAGACAATTATATCATCAGCATCGTCAGTTCTTAGTGCTGATTTTTCTTCCAAAAGTACTGATTTACTATGCTTCGCATAGTATAAGTTGTGCAATGTGCAAACTGTTCTACGCAGTATCATTTGCAATTAATGTTACTGGACTTATTATACTTTCGTTAATACTAGCATTTAATCTGAGTAATAATAATACTAATCAGTTTATGAGAACATTAGTAGGAAATGTAAAACCAGCCTAGGTAGCAGCACTCGCAGGCTAAGAAATGTAACGTAACTTTCCTCTCTCACCTGCTCCATGACCTCAGGTGCCATCCAACATGGCGTGCCGACAAAGGTGTGCCTCACTTTTTGTCTACTCAGATCTCGTCCCGTTGCCAGCCAAGCGCTTACGCCGAAATCAGCGATTTGGACGGTGCCATCCTCTCCCAGCAGGATATTGCCAGCTTTTATGTCCCTGTTGAATAGAAAATGCTAATGACGAAGAATAGAATAACAGCCTAATAGAAATGAATAGACACTCATGAGATTTCTTTAAGATCTTTAAGAAGGGCGACAGCGTGTCTACGATTTCACGCGAGTAACGTGTATTGAAAATCATTTCTATTTGAGCATATAAAAGTATCTCCTCCATGTCCATGAATATGAAGTCTCTGTCTTAATAATTATAGAACACCTGTGTATTTGTCCATTACTGTGAAAATACTCAAGACCCTTGAGTACCTCCCGAAGTACCGTTGCTATTGTAGGTTCATCAAACACACCGTGTTTGCAATTAGTCGTTCTGGTTTTATGTTTGATTATGTCGAGCAAAGATCCACCTTCTAGCAATCTTAGAACGAGCCAAAGTTCTTCTTTCACCACGAAGGACGTGTAGTACGTTACTACGTTTTCGTGATTGCAAGACGACATTGCCTGAATTTCTTTCTGTAATCACATTAAAAAAAAAAAAAATATTACTCGTCTTACAAGTCAACCAAATCTACTGTCTAATGAATGGTGTCATTCCTTTTTTTTTTCTTTTCATTGCGTATCAAGTGTGCCCAATCAAAAGTAATTATTTAAAAATCAGTAATTTACTATCGCCGATATGCTATCAAAAAAAAAAAAATATTTTCTGCAACGTAAGACTGAATGCGCGATATAAAATAATCTCATTCATAGGAACAGCAGCGTTATCCTGAACGATAAATAATCCAAGAGCGTAAAATTCAAAAATAGATATTAACGTTCATATTTCATGATAATTATAGTGAGAATAATCTAATAGCATTTAAGCTGTACGTCGTATAATGTTCAAAGCGTCAATAAGATTCGAAAGGCCTTTGAACTTAATGCCTTTTCTTCGTTTCTACTTTTAACGGTACAAACAGCAATTAATAACTAAGATTGTCTTACCAATAGCTCGTCCATACTCGTGTTCCATTTTTCCAGATTGATTCGTTTGATCGCACATTTTTCTTGGCGGGGAATGCAGAAAGCGGCGTGGACTACTGCAGTTGCGCCGACACCTGTAACATTTGAAAAAAAAAATTTCTTTTTTGTCAGTCGCCAATCAATTTGTTCCTTTTTTTTCTTCTTCTTTTCTTTTCACAATACTTTAGAATTTTTCACAAGAGCTTCTCATTCGCTTGCACGAAGAATGGCTATATCTTCACATTCCAACGCACAAAAATAAACTGAATCGTGTGATGCAATGCACAAGGTAATCTGGTTATCAAAATCGATAGAGAAAACATTGAGTGTGACGAAGGCAGAAGGTATGCATTTAAAGCAACAGCTTACTATTCAAAGACAAAAACATCTGCCATTGCTGGTACAGTACATATTAATATATGGAATAAATATAAAGACGTGATTCAGCTATATACGTGTCTGTGCAGAAAGACGCGCGCGCTCAGCTCGCATAAGCCCTTTGAATTTTACAGTTTGCTTAGGGCAGTCGTGTATTGATTCTACGGTGATACACAATCTAGCCTGACTATCAGTCATTGAGATTAGATTTTTTTACGATACCTGTGTTGAAGGGCATTTATTTTAATTGCTGCTAAGAGACGAGATAATTACTTTTCTTTTCTGTTCGTAACGAAAATAGGATCATCCAATTTAAAGAGTACAGAATTCTTCAGGTATAATCTCAAGTTGTAAATTACCCTATATCTAGTATGTAACAAGATGTTTACCGACTTAATTGCTGGCAACTACGTAGTAAGCGACTTGCTCAACAAACGCCCACTAACGGATCATTAAATTTGAATCTCTTAATTATTTTGTTTTTGCATCATCTTAAAGGAACCATTTGACATACCTCGTCCAAAGACTAATTAAATTAATGAAAAATTTCAAAGGGAATTTACAACGTACCCAAATAAAAAGGGTTTGGAATTGGAGAAGATTTTTGGCTATGCAGCTTCTAAACAATGTTATCTCGTTGGCCAATTTATATGTCATATATGTTCTGTCTGATCTGCATTATAGTACTTATAAATCAAGACTCATGGGTAATGTAATTTGTAGAAGATAAAATAAATGTTCTTGTCCTGTTTTTAGTTGTTTATTTTTAAACGAAATTGCCGCGTTAAATTTTTACGTCTGCGACAGATATTAGTATGCAGAGTGTCACATGGAAAACGAAGAAATGGACAATGTGCCCTATTAATGCCGTAAAATGAATTGATGTGTCCAATTAGAATATCGTTATCAACATTATCGGACCGATGAATATGGATGTATATGCCAGCATTCATTCATTTAAACTTGTACCTATTAAAACAAAATGCATAGATGATGCGACACTAAATTGTTGGCAATGAAAACTGTACCGTCATAATTAAATGTCCATAAGAATAATTTAATTGCTGCATGATTCATCGCTTATCTTTCTTTGTAACGTGCATTCTCTTAGGAGCTATTGAAAAATGTATTTAGCAACGTATGAAGAAATAAAAAAAAAACGATTTCACAATATCAATAAAAACGTGAATAACAAGAACACTAAATATCATTAATTACTTGTTTAACCCCAAGTAATAGGATTCATAATAATTTTATGAATGACCAAGCAAATATGTGAAATGCATCGTTTAAAATGTTATGTTTACGAACGAAAGCAGAATATTAATTAGTTCTACTTAAATAACGATTCAACGTTAACGCTAGTCGGGTGTAATAAAGAAGCACCTGTAGTTCCGAAGAACTACTAAAGTGCCTGCATACGGGCCCGAGGATACGTTAGACAAAGGCAATTAGAGGAGTAAACAAACCGTCGTGAAAATAATTCTGCGTGAAGCCGTAAGAGACTGTGGAAAGAAGGCTGAAAGTTTCTCATGTGTTTCGAACAAATGTTTAATCGAACAATAAGAATCAGCAAGAAGGTGCGGCGGAAGATATGGGTATTGTGACGATGGAAAGAAGGGATGCGTGACAACAATATATGCATGCAAAAAGCACGTACGAACCTTTTCAAAAGCATTGACCGCGGGCTAGTTATATTTGCTCAAATCCATCGTACTACCGCTGGCTAAATAGGTTAGGACTTTCGCGGGCCGGTTTTATCTAAAAACTAAAAGAAACTTGAGGTCGGCGACCCTACCCGTCTAATTATAGAAGCCGTTACTCATGATCACTCAAAATAGCTGAAAAACGCGCACTTTACGTCTGATATACCACGTTTTTATGTAACAACTGACGTAGGATGTCAGTCTCAGATTCGCGCCGGCTGATCTAACCAACGGATGCGAGTCTTTCCATGCAAACAATGTGAAAGGGAATAAGATAGTCCAAGAAACTGGCTGTATGTCGATATTTACCGATAACTTCTTTGAGTTCGTAGTCGTCTTTGGTGTTAGGCCAGCCCTGTACGACCGCAGTGGAGCTCGCAGACGCCATTTTGTTGGCCAGTACCGTGCCGAGACGCGAGTGTTTGCTGGTGACTCTGGTGCCCCGAGGACCCGGTACTCCACCACTCTTCGTATGTGAATTTTCTCTTGGCCGATTCTCCTGATTCGACGTCGCGACGCGTTCGCGCTCTTTATCCTTGTTTAAGGACGATGTCCGCTCGCTGTTTGTCGGCCGCGTCGTCGCCGAGCGAAACGATTTCTGCCGAAAGATTCCTGGCGAACACGATGGCAACACGTCGGGCGAAATTTTCCTGCGTCAGAATACTACACATTAAACAACATTTACGTCATACGGATTTCAAACGGCTTATCCAGTTGAACTTAAAACACATACAAGTTATTCTTCAGAAATTCTAACTGTATATAAGTTATTATACAGCAAACTGTAGCTGCCTGCACTATCTGTATAATATAACAGGAACAATTAGAGAACTATTTTAGCCGATGCTCTTTGGACATTTGAAAACCAGAGTCCACTGCAATGTCCAGCCTGTCAATTTAAAATGACAGAACAAATGAGGATCATTGATGCTAATTGATATGATACGTACTCTAAATAGCTTCGATACTTTCACGAAATCAGTAACTCATATCTTTATACAATATCCATATGCTAAAGAAAAAGTAAGCTGGATGCCTTCGACTAAGAATGTGGAGATCCTATATCTAATGCATAGTAATCCTTACTTAATCCTAATGCGGATTTACAAGAAACTTTGGAATACGTTAATGAGCCAGTAATTAATATAACCTTCCCAAGAAACACATGCGATAATCCTTATTTAAATATATGTGTAAATAAATTTCAAAATCATCCATATATATTATTTACATTTAATTTAGCGACTACATCAGCAATCATAGCTACGTGTCAACACATTCCTTCGCCAAATACAGAGACCAATATCATGAATTATTCGGTTTGCGCAAAGGAAAGCTGTGCTTCCCCTTAATCTTCCGTTTTTTATCGCGCACATGTTCAACCATCGAGAGGGAAGTAATGTGGGCCAGTAGGTGTTTATTTTCATAATCGAAAATCAAAGTACACTTTCGGGGAAATAGAAAACGAAAGTGCGCCTTAAAGAAACATTCATAAATAAGTTATCTATTTTGAACTTGATTCTTCAATAATATAGAATAAGGTCTACGATTGCCGACAATAATGCTTTATAATATTTCCAAAGGCGAAAACTCATTAAAATCACTAAGTCATCGATTGCTGCCTAACAATAAGTTCAAAAAATACTGTAAAGAGTGGGATCGAACTCTAGACAAAATAATTCTATACGGTTAACTCGTGTAGAATTAATCTATGTAGATTTGGGTCCCACTCGTTACATTAATTATATCGGCCGAGCAGCATGCTTTTTGAGACATGAAAGACAATGCCACTGAATTTAAATTCTGCGGATAGTCACTTAACCACTGGCAACACTCATATATAACTATTATCTAGACGATGGCCTGGATAATGTTTATTACTTTATTTCAATTGGTCGAATCATATCAGCAGTAGTTATACTCAAAATTTCCTATGGATTTTCTCGAACTACTAAATCCATTGATTAATTATCGATACAATTCTCAGTATCAGATTGCCTGTGTTAATACAAGCCGGCCTGGCAACAATAAATGACCATTCAGAGCACCGTTTCAATCGTGTACTACGTGGAAACAAAATTCCTAGACTCAGTCGGTAAGTGTGGATGCTACCTTTATGGCTTCCGTAAAGTTCCTCTTGGAATTTGGTATAAAAACATCTTGCAGCTGCTAATTTGTAGCTTCATGAAAAAACGTAATGAAGAATATACAGTATTTTAATTTCGTGTTACGTGACTTGAAATGTTCTCACGTGGCGATAACTTTGAAAGTGACAGTTTTCTATAATTGACACCACAGAGAAATTATCACGAGGTGTCAGTTGAGCGTAAAGTTAATTGTCGCCTTAACCTGAAAATTTATTTCTTCACGTTCGTTTCCCGCTGTTATTATCGCAGTACTGTATTGGCAGAGAGATACCTTTGTTTACACATATGTATCGGCTTATCAGTAGCTAATGAGTGAAAAGAAAAAAATCTTTCTAACTGTGACCATCACGTAGAACCAACAAAAGAAATTAATAATAGTTTCGATACAGTGAGATTATTATTACAGTGTGATTTATCGGAGTGGAGAAGTTTTGAATTCCCTGGCGAAAGGACATGAAGGCGATGATACATAACACATATATTACGATTAATTGAAACGCTTTCATCGTTGCTGTAACAAGAAACACGTGAGTCAGGCCAGTTGGGATCAGGCAAATTAAAGCCCTTATTGACATCAGGGCGATGCGTTGTGGCTGCGATTGTTTCAATTAACATGATTAGAGAATTCAATTAAGCCACGCGCACCCGGAAATCTAATATGGGCCGGTTATCGCTCGAGTATTTGCACGAAGGATTTTCGTGGCTTTTGACTTTTTACGCAAATGGATTATGATCTTTCGATGTACAGGGTTTCCGACTATAAAACACCATGGGAATTGGACAGATGAACTCAGTGCTTCGCATCAATCCCCACGTTTCACATCCATCAAGCATATTCCAAATAATTTAGTTAAACTGTATCGCGTGAAAATCATTTACGACACAATGAAAATACTTCTAGTAAGTCCACTTGATTTTTTCCCATTCAATTGTCTTTCGCTAGTGTCTGTCTCTATGTGCGTCGTCCGTAAGCGTCATATGGTAACCGTGAGCAGACATTATTTATCGACCGATCATTACCGATCGATTGGAATCCTTTCAAGTGACATTCTTCTCTCATGGCGTTCTATTTGAAACAGAAAATTGAGAATGCGCTTGAATACATTGTGACAAATAAGTAAGTGTCTTATGATTTTTATATGTTATTTAATTGCCTTGCATGCCATCAAGAGAGCAATTAATTAATCAAATTATGAATGACTTCGGATATCAAAGTGATGAAATTTTGTGAAATATCTTAAAGCCCTTTTTTTTAGTGTACACAGAGCAAGATGGTATCTATCTAATTAACTTAGCGATTAGCGTAGAATGGCAAGCCACTGATACCACGGAATCCCGCGTTTTCGAAATGATTTTTAAACAATTATTTCTTATCACCTGCTCGACTGTTGATCGATCACAATCGATCCTTGGCTCACTGGGATATTCTCAATATGTGAACACACTGCGTAGAGCCTTGGTAATTTTATACATTCACTCGAAAGTCTCACCTACTTCTGCCGAGTACCAAAGTTGTCAGAAATCTGCTGTCTTGAAACTTCAGCTGCTCCTCCTCTGGAGCGCCGGTAGTCGCGGCGCTCAACGCCCCCGTCTTACGTTGGCGCATGTTGTTGACCACCCTGCAAACAGAGTAGCATCTGCGTAAAACGTATTGCCTAGTACAAGGCGCCAATTACTTTCTTCATACTTTTATAAGAATTCTTAAAGACGTATACAAGTGTTGATTTATTTTTTTTATCAATCAAATACCGAAGGCATCAACGAAGAAGGGCTAAAAAAACCTAAAGAATTACTTTATGGATTTTTGTACTGCGTATGCAGATTACATTCGATGTACTGCACCGTTGGTCAGAGTGCCTGACTAAGCGTGTGGAATATTTCTAAATTGACGGTCGGTCGATTGTCACCTAAATACCTAAATGGAATAATTGGGCCTGGATTGGCCTTACTCCCTATTTTTAGCTACTATCAAGGGGTAGACCCCATCCTGTCGGCTAAAAATAGTCCATTACCAAGTGTTCGATGCTAGTTTTCACCTACATAATTCAGCGATTGAAATATTTCTGGAAAAAAAAAAAAACCGACAATTCGACGATCTTACTTTCCAGAAATATTCAAATATTTTGCCAACCCGTCATTGATCGTCCCTGAGAGAGACGTGTTTTCAAATGCAAAGTATCGCCAGTTTTCGAATTTAAACAATATTTTTCAATTTACCAGACGCCCAATGCCCGGACGTGTGAAGTACGACCTCCAGCGATATTTGGGTTAAAAGTTTAATTCACCGGACACTTCTATGACAAAGATGGCAGCGTGGATATTAATTCAACTCTACAAACTCCATCCCTACTCGCAACCCACGTTCAATCTGTGTTATTCCCCTAAAATTCCTCTGTCTTCGTTTCCATCACGTTTTACCTTCCTAAGTGACCTCATCCCGAAACAAGTGTCACGTTTTCAAAGAATTTATTCATGAATCACATTGAAAAGCGTATAAAAACCAACCTTTGAACCATAGAATAACTCGTTAAAAAACTCTTGTACGTCTACGTATCCGCAGTAGAATAAATTCTATAATTTTAAAATACGTTCCTAAAATCGATTTACGATGAACGCAAAGAACATAAGCACGAGAGCACCCAAAGCACTTTAAACGAGGATGCTAAGTGATTTTACAAACTCCACTAAAAGCCTCATCGTACATGGTAACACTACTTTCAGGGTTTACATAAAATTACAACCAATTTGCCCGTTATACCCACCCGCTCGCTCTTGGAACTCGTGAAATGAAAAAAAGTTTCCTTCAATTCCTCGTTCGATGCCGTAACGTGAATTAGAGTTCCTTACTTTGATACTCGCGAAGATAATATCCTCATGCATGTCATACGATCACCTGAAATACATTTCTTACTAACGTTAATTTATGACGTTTAGCTGATCTCTATACTCCCGTTGCATTTGTGTAAGCAAATATGTTTTCGATTACCATCAGGAATAGTTTTAAATAGATCCCGTAATGTTAGCTGTTGCTATTATTACCGTTATTTGTCATCTATTACGATATATATTACAGTCATGTGTATCGCAAAGACTTTTCCAAGTATTCATCTTCACCATACATGTGCGGTTGTCCTTTGAAAAAAGTTTGCAACGAAATTTCAAAATATTTTAGACACTTCGAACAAGGAAATAATCAAATGCAATATAAAACTGATGTCGAGCAGATTAATGCGTTATTGCATAACTGCAGGAAGTTTTGAAAGAGAAATCTTTATAATTTTTTAATAGCAGGCTTCGTCATTGAAACCTTTAGCCGAGGGTCAATTGCTTATTATCTCCGTCAGCGGTAACGAGTACTGAAACGTTTTAGTGCCGCTTAAAAAAAAAAAGTAACTAAAGAGTCTTGCACCTTATTTTCTTTAAATTGTTATTAGAAGCCCGTAACGATAAGGAAATAACAACGTTGCCCAACAAAGTAAATCGCGTTGATGAATAAACGTTGATACACGAATTCGAATATTGTGACATACTTTTTTGTCTCAACGATGATTAATAATGTTTAAAAATATTACAAATACCGTCAATTGATTTACATTAATAAGTAATATTTTTGACTCACCTGTCAGTCGCTGACTTGATAGATCCGATGAGGCAGAGATCAGCTGCCATGTCAAAGTTTACACTGTGACATATTACTTCGTGAAATCACAAGTAAACGACGGTATGTGAAAAAAGATGGAATTACACTTTACTATTAATTTATAATTATTCGATTATGCACGGACTTTTAATATCGTCATGAAAAATTCGTTGAATCAATTTCATATCCTTTCGAAGCTTTACGAATCGCGTCGATATATCGAAACATCAGATCATGAAACTTTTCACCAATCGAAAAGGAAATTCTCGATTCTCTGTTTCACCGAATATTACGGCTGCCTTATTGGTAAGGTAAATTCGTCACACTGTATGAGATGTCAGATCATCCTAAGTTCGCCATCGACTGAACTATGTCAGACGGGGCACTGTCAATTGGATAACTACCTACTACACATTAACGTTATACGTGTGGAATACACGTCGCTGATACTTACATTCACATACTGTCTTCACAGTAACTTTTGTTATTGTCATAAGATTTTTTTCAAAGGTAGCAACTTCTCTACTCGATTATAATTCCCCTCTACGAAGCAACGACACAGCAAGGATCTTTGCAGATGTACAGTTTGTAATTGAATTCGTTCCCCTAATTGCAGAAGAAACGAATAATCAATCAAAATAAGCCAATGGAAATCTTATTAATATAATTGATGTACGTGGAGCGATATAGGTTATGTTTTTGAATTTTAAACCGGGCAAAGAACAACTAGCTTGAATTACGTGTTGATTTAAAATATAATAAAATCACATGGCTTATGACATACATTAGAAAGTACGATTGGGGATAGAATGATTTAGCATGATTGCCTTAACGATGTGTTTCTTAAAATATATTATCGTTATGTTGGTTAAGAGATTTTTGGAAATTATTTTTTTCATCCTGACATCAACGTATCGGAAACTTTCCGACTGTCATTATAGAAGCCTCATAAATTAATAGAGCGACCTGGGGAAGAATAATCTATCCCGTACGGTATGGGTACTTCGGATTAATCAGGGACGACCTTGTGAACTGGCTAATACTGAATTTCACGAGAAATGTAGTGTCTTCTCCAGTTCACTGTTACTTCCCACTTCGAATGCGACAATCGCGAAAAATCATTAAATTGACATTCACAATATACAATGTAGGTACGTCAAGGCCATACGTCACCAATAAAGCGACAAGAAGCACAGGAGCAACATATAGAATCATCTAGTGAAAAAAATAATAATTTTTAATAATTGTTATCGTATGTTATCTATCATTATTTGCACTTGCAGATCACGAAAGTAATCCTACTGTCATATCTCTCATGCGCCATGGCCGACAGACTAAATTATACTCGGCTACTAGAAAAAAGCCTGCCACGACAGTCACGTGTCTCGCGACTCCTGCAGGAACTGCCGTCGTCGAATTTTCTCAGCGAGGTTGTTTATATTCCAGAAGAAGATTACGACGAGGAGTTTGAGAGACGCGAGGAGGAATTACAGCAGCTGGAAAGAAACGATAGAAACTTGATGCCGGTGATTATTTCTTATTGTACTATATTGGACTTGTAACATGCATAGCAAGGTAATTATATTTGGATCTTGTATATAATATAAGATATTTTTTGGCTCGATTTAGGAATATCGTAATCTGTGTGAGACAAAGACAAGGAAAGTACAACTTAACGACGAGGACTTTGAATATCAACCGCCACATTATCGTGAAGTATTTTGCAAGGGGCATTCTTTCTTGGAAGATCAGCCTACCGTTAAGCCAGCGAAGCAGGTAAACAATTGCTGAGCATATACGATGTTCTTATGGATCGTTTAAGGAAATATTTTGTCATTATTAGAAATGTGCTCACCCGGGATTTCATTGCGTCCAGAGGAGTCGTACTTTATTTATGCTCAGACGTCCTTGGGACAGCGAGTGCTGGGAGCCGTTTACTAAAGAAATTGCTAGCGGATGCGACTGTATGTGGCCTGTTTCCACTCTTGGTGATATCACAGCTCACTACTGATTTCTAGTAAGGGTGGACGTAAATGCGTAATGCAAGGGATCGTTCTTATGGTGAAATTTCCTTTAACACAGAGCAGCTCAATCGTATGGATTTGCGAATCATTTAGAACGATTGCATTCGTAATAAATGAATGTTTTTTGTATCAACTTCGTAAACTGTGACTTGTACTGTAGAATAACATTTTGTATTGATTTACAAAATTGTTCTTGCCATCAATGTACTGTGTCTGGATTTGTGTGAAATAAGAAATTATATTCAAGAGTTTATTGTAATATAGCATCAAGAAAAACGTCCGTGTCTTATTAATGAAAATAATTACATAGTAATTAGTTATCGACATCACTAATGGAATTTATTTAAGTCATAGTCTAATTGAGCATATATATTTCATTATATTTATTTATTCATGCACAATATTCTACTTCGCATTGATCTATCATACTTCTGGCAGGAAATCAACGGAATAAAAGTTTTATTCTTCGAATCTTTTATTGTACAGAATTTGGATTACAGTTCGTTATTATTTCCATGAGTTTGCCTTGTGTTTTGGCAGAAAGTGAAAGCCATCGGGCACTTTACCAAGTAACATTTCACTGGAAGTGCGAAATAAAAATAATTAATACAAGTCCACGTAATACTAATAGAAATCTAGTGTTGTATTAATAAAATAGCCTTACGATATTTTAATCCAATCAGCACAATTCGAGCTGGCCATCATTGTTTCCATATCGTCACGCCCTCTATAATATGGTGGTCTTTCATTAATTTTTTGCGGAGGTCGTTCCAAAATGCCCACAGGAATATACCTACATGACCCAAAATACAATACATATAAAAATGCAAAAAAAAAAAACAAATTTATTCAATTACAAATGAGAAATAAAAATATTTCTCTTACCTATGAAGGAATGAAATCCATTCCAGCATAAATCTCCTAGTTGTTTCTACTCCTCGAGTATCAGATCCCCAATGCTCTAATCCATAATTCGCGTATCTCCGCAAAATTTCAAATCTTTCTGAGCTTGGAACATCAATCAATTTCCTTTCCTTAATCTCCGTAAATATCCACGGTTTTATCAGAGCACCTCGTCCTATCGTTACGCCTTGTATAGTAGGATAACTCTTCCGCAGCCTGTCATAGTCTTCAAATGATAGCACGTCGCCATTTCCATATACAGGAATGGGTTCTGCTGCACGAGCACATTTTTCAATATATTCCCAATTAGCCAACTTCGTATACCTTTGTTCCCGTGATCGGCCATGTACCTTTGTAAATATTTATCTTTTAGCGACACAAATAAATTGCAGTTACTCATCACTGAATTCCATTGATACGCAGACTTGATATTTACAGTAAAAATAAAGTTTACTTACAGTGATCATGGATGCGCCCCAATTTCGAAATTTAGGCGTTAAGTTATGAGCGATTGGTTTATCCATATAGACACCCATTCTTGTTTTAATTGTTAAAGGAATGGTTAAAACTTGACTGACAGATTTTACAACAGTTTCTAAGACGTTTAAACGATTTAGCATACCGCTACCACCACCTTGCCTATAAATCAAATCTATAGGACAGCCTAAGTTTAAATCAACAAAGTCGATCTCAGCCTCTTGGTCTAGCAGCTGGGCACATCTCGTCAATACTCCTGGATTGTTACCACATAATTGCACACCGAAGATATCCTCAGATTCGTGCCGCTTTACCAACGCCCATTCCTCGTGAGCGCCTTTTAAAACTTTCGGAGCAAGTGCCATTTCACCACATGTAATATCTGCTCCATACTCTTTACATATTCGTCTAAATGGCAAATTTCCAACAGTTGTTAACGGACTTAATAATACTTTATCACGCCATTGAATTTTCTTTTTTTCAGTGGGACGGAGCTTTATAAGATCTTCGTCGGATACCGCTCCGACTTTAGGTTCATTTATTGATTTTTCTATGACTGGATAAATATTCTGTACTAAGTCATTGTTTACCGTCTCTATATTAGATCCATTCCTAATATCAGTACGTATCGGTATTTGACTAAGATCTTTATTGTCGTTTGACTGTTTTGTTTCTGATTTTTCGGAACCTTTCTTTTTAGATACATCATTGGCTTTTACCAGTTTTTCAGCCTTTGAAAAATTGTACTTATACTTTCTAAGGCGATTTTGAAGGTCCTTCGGTATTTGATTTTTTGTCGAAGGTGATTTACTCTTGTAGGCTTCAAATTTTTCTTTATCGACAATATTAAACCCCTCTGGAGTCAAATGCTTCGATCCCATTCGACAAGCGAGACCTCTGGGACATCTCCCAGTTAAATTAAAAATATAACATTCTTTACCTATATCATCTGGCTTGATCCTTAAGTATTCAGCGCGATCATGCATGAATGTGCATCGCTGATTTTCGCATTTTTTCTCAGGTTCATCAGTTGTCTGATCCACCATCCATGGACATAAATTTAGCTCTCGAGGAGCTTTAAATGGTGGAGGTCGAGCTTTATTTTGTCCTTTAAGTTTCCCTTTTTTGTCATCAGATTTGAACTTTTTTGAAAGAGGTTCCTCTGGTTCTTTGGTTTTAACATTATTACTTTGCAATACTACTTTCTGTTTATCAGCCTCTGTTAAGCATTCTTCGGTTAAAAGTCTGACGTGGTCATCCACAATGAACCTATAACAAGAAATTAATTCTTAGTAAATCTTATACTGGCATCAAAGTAATATGTATGTGATATCAGATTGAAATTGAATTCATAATGACACTAAATACTGATAAAATACAATATACTTGTAAGTACTACACAACGTCAAAAAGTATGGATAAACTAAGGTTACACAACGGTACTATTTAAATTGTAAAGAATATATTAAATCTGGATAATTCTGCGATAGGCAATTAGAATATAAATAATTTATTACTTACTCAGGCTTGATCGCACACACCCCTTTCTGTTTATCTTCATTATAATCAAATGAACAATCGTCGGCACATTTTTCACTGCAATCTGCCATCTTAGAAAATGCAACAGATTATACAGTTTTTAAAAGTATGTATTAAATGTTCGTACGTATGAAACATTATTTGTTCAACATCTTATGAAGAAACAAATAAAAAATTATCATCGATTCGGAATTACTCAAATTACCTAATATTCGAATCCCACAATCTACAAACTTATTTGCATTATTCTAGATGAATGAGAACCACGGTTGCAAATATGAGCAAATAGTCATATATTAAACTGGATAGTTGAGCAGAGATAAAACATGCTTCCCAATTTTCATTCAAAATGTAACGTAAAATTCATGTCAAACAGTAATTACTCTAATAGTGATTTAATGACCAGAATCAAGAGAAAGCTTTGCTTTAAAATAAAAATACCTTTATTCTTAGTGTTACTGTTATTCATTTTGTTGTGTGTATACTACATGAAACCTGTCAAATGTTCACTAGACAAGGATAATGAGAAGAACAAGCCAAAATATGAATTACTCATTGTTATATTGACAGCACCTGATAACATGGAGCGTAGAAATATTATAAGAAGGACTTGGCTGTCGGAAAAGTATAGCTATGTGAAATACTTCTTTGCCATAGGCACTGTCAATATACAACAAGCGCTTCACGAGACACTGCAGTCAGAAAATCATAAGCACAAAGATCTCCTTCTACTACCTACATTAAGGGATTCCTATAACACAATCACTAAGAAAGTTTTATATTCCTTTAAGCAACTCACAGAGGACTATGACTTTGACTTTTTGTTAAAGTGCGATGATGATTCTTACGTGGTAATGGAATCTCTTTTGAAAGAATTGAGTAAATGGCAAAGCAGGGGAACTAAAAAAGAATTATATTGGGGCTATTTCAATGGAAGGGCTCAAGTGAAAAGGAATGGACCTTGGAAAGAGACTAACTGGATACTGTGTGACTATTATTTGCCATATGCACTTGGAGGTGGATATGTTTTATCCTTTAATCTAGTCAAATTCATAAGTAGAAACTGGGATATTTTAAAGTAAGCAGGATCAAATGTTAACGCAAGAGGTTTAATTAGGTAAAAGTTTAATCTATTTCTTTGATTTTCTCTCAGGGTATACAGCGCGGAAGATGTATCAGTTGGTGTCTGGTTAGCACCCTTAGCTAACATTGAAAGGAAGCATGACACAAGATTTGATACGGAATATCAATCCCGTGGATGCTCCAATGATTATATAATTACTCACAAGCAGAGCATTCAGAAGATGCAATACATTCACGAACTATCTGCCATAACAGGAAAATTATGCTCAAAGGAACTAATGCTTCATAAGAGTTACCAATATAATTGGACAGTTCCACCTAGTCAATGTTGTAACCGAGAAGAGGATGTTTCTTCAAAAGGGTCCTAGTATGCGATGTAATGAGGAATCTTGTTTTTTAAGTCTAATGAACTGAGATAATGAAAATGTTCATAACAATATTTATGTAAGACTGATTATTTCGAATATATATCTAGTGTTCAATAACTATACATGAAATATGATCATAACATTTGCTGATCATATACGCGAAGTTTCGAATTGACATTTTCCTTACTTAAAGTGTGCTTCAATAGGGTTACTCAAATATTATAGATATAAAAGCGAATAATCTTGCATGTAAATCTTCAAATTCCAAATTTTAGCGTTCATTTACGTTATAAGTTATAATGTATTATTTTTAATAACAAAAATATAGGTCATTTATGCTATGTATTTTGGTACAAGAAATCGATTCACGCAAGAATCAACTACTGTGTATCATATTTAAAAGAGTGGTATAATAAAACGAGTGATATTAATAAAGGACGAATAATTGAATGATTGATTTTTACACATATGGTCAAATTACAACGGTTCTACTTTCAAATGGTAATGTACTGTATTCTCCGCGTACGATGCTTACAAAAATACATTACTGGAATAGAGTGACAGTAGTTCGCAGACTACTCTTTTCTAAATCAAATATATTTCTTATTAATTATATATTCTACTTATGTTACATTTGTTGCTTCGAGATCGGACGATCGATGCTATCCAGTACCAATATACATTCATAAAATATAAAAACAATAATTAACTATTATAATTGAGAGTATAATTGCAATTTAATACTATATGATAGGGCAATATTTTCATAACCATGTATAGCAAACCACAGATATTCAAAAAACGGCCAAATACAATTAAAATATAAAAAGTGTAAAATTCCTCGGACATTAATTAAATCAATAAATACTACCCTGGGTTGTTAAAAAAGAAAAACAATGTATTGGCCGATTCTCAAAATGTTTGATCGCTGTGATAAGCTAGTACATACGCTGTTTTCATTACATCAAAAATTGGAAGCAGATCAGTGTGTGAACCTTCAATCATAAACTGATTTTTGTAGGTGCACTGTTAGCACCGCATATGAGTGCCACACATCGTTTACCATAAAATTCTGTACACAGTACAAAAGTTTATGAAAATTTTAATATATAACTTATTAAAATTATAAATCTTTGCGCGAGTACGATGCATGTGAATTATAAATATACGCTTCCAAAGTTAGACACAATGAAGACGCAATATTAAATGTTTCATAAAATTTCCTATTTGTTATATAGTTCAGTTTTAGTTCATGTCAAAGCATGAAATCATTAACGAACTAGTTTTAGAAATAGTGTACGATGGAGTTCCTTTTAGAAAAAAGTGCTTGGCACTTTTATTCTTTATGCATGTAGAATTACTTCTTCTTTCGATCTTGTGTACATTTTGGACAATACCATTTGCCTTTAGGCTTTGTAGTTAGCCCAACGCAGGCAAAGTGGAACCATTCGATAGGGCACTGGAAGGAAATATATGAGATACTATAGTATATTATAATCTTTATAGTGATATATAAACATTTTGTTATACTTACATCTGGATTATCACAACCAATCATTTCACCATATGATACCTGGTGGCAAAGACAGTAAGTGGGTTCATTTGGATCAACAGGCATATCCAAAACATCTGCTGGATGACCTAAAGCACTAGTATCTGCTTGAGCCCCACTACCTACAGCACCAGTTGCAGCTGCCGAAGTAACGGAACCACCTGAAAAAATTGCGAATTATTGAATCAAAATATATCATTCTAAAGGCACTTCATAAATTAAACAGACATTCAATATAAAAAATAAATTTTATGTAACAAACCTTTCTTTTGCTTCTTTCGCGCATTTTTAGATTCATCTTCACTACTAGCTCCTGTCGTACCCTTCTTCCGCTTTTCCTTTTCTTTCAATTTTTTACGGCCCTTTTTACTTGCATTGCTTTCCTCCTGTGCCCGATTACTGTTCGACGCTTTTTCCTGTATCTCTGCTTCAAATCTAGCCAAGTCTGAATCCAGCCTTCGGATATGCTTGTCCACTAATTCATAAGTTTGTATCGCAAGTTGTACCTTGTCATCACCATATTCTTTAGCTTTATTGAAAAGACTTTGAATATGACTAAGTTGCTCTTTTTTCTTCTCTTGCGTCTCCTTATTAATGTTCTTCAAGTAATCATCAGCTAATTTGTCAATGTCTTTCATAAGTCCTTGAGCTCTGGCATCCAAATCCCGCATTAATGTGAAATTCCTTTGCAATTCGATAGGCAGATGTTCTAGACCTGAAAACAAAATTATTACCACATCATAGAAGATAGTATTTATCTTTATTTCTCAAAGCATTTGACAAAACAAGATTACAACTTCAAGCCAATGTAATTCAATGTCGAAGTGACATTCATTATCTGTGCAGAATCATTTGTTCTATGACAATACTACTAACTGTTGCACTTAATTGATACGCAGCACAACGCCGCAGAATTATTACATTACTGTTTGTTATGACTAATGCAAGATATGTTAAACATATAGAAACACAGCCTTTCCCTCCGAGACACCTGAAATAGATTACTTTTCCGGCTGAATAACTAGGCAGAAATACTCACTCTCTAAATAATGCTCTAAATACAACGCAGTCGTCATGTTTCTTGTAAATTCTTAATAATGCGCTTCTTCAACACTTTTCAGCCAATATACCCGTACAAGTACTTGTTCAGGCATCAATAAACAGAATATATTTCAAAGTTTTGATACGACATTCTGGAAATTATCAGTCAGTCACTACAACAGGAACGATCAATGGTCACAAAAGGCGGAATGCAATGGAAGTGTGTCCACTGGTGTCGACCATGGCTGCAGGTAGCAGACGAACGTATGCTCTACAAATTGACGTAAAATAAGCATTAGCATAACCAGGCAAAAGTTCCTTTGATCCTAAAACGAGAAGATTTTCAGTGATTTCTCATCGTAACCCTTAAAAATTTGCATGCCATAAGCTTTCTAAGAACTTTTCTCTTCAGATTTAATACGGATTATTTCCCGCCATGTTATTATTGCGGATGTGAGTGCATAAGTCGAAAGTTTACTCTAAAATAATATTATCTGGCCCTCAGTATTTTGGAATTGTATAAAATGCGACTTTCTTAGACACATACACTTATCATTTCATTATTATTTCTCGAAATACTTTCGTGATTGTATGATATTCACGCAAATTCTTTGTCGGTATCAGTAGGTATTACTCGTGTCACTTTGGGAACCCCTGGTGGTGGATTCATGATGGTTGCCCTGATTTCTTGCAAGGTAGATGTGGATGATGTGTCGATAGTTCAAAATATATATATTTTTGTTGATAAGGTAAAAACAATTCGAAGGAAATTTCAAATTCCTGGTATTTTTTATGTGTAGCCTTTGCACTAGCGCGGACAGGAAAAACTAAGTGTTTTTACACGGTGATCAGGGAATTTCGAAATACTTTTGACAGGTGAGTTCTCTTTAGAATTCTTTTCGATTGTGTTTAATCAATTGGTATCTTTTATTATTGTCTTGTAATAGAATTAATATAGCGTAAGTGACAAGTGAACTATAAGTGTGTGCGAAGTGCGATACATAACATTCTAAAATGATAAAACAGTAACCTAGATTTAGGGTACTTCAAATTTCATGTTTGTATGGTACATATAAGAATGCAATATTTTTTTATAGGAAACCCGTATTATAGATCAAAATGGTTAAGTTATACGCACTAACGATCTTGTACAAGGGACCCATTTCAGCAACCCCATTAAAGGCTGTATATGACTTGGGATCATTCTCGTTCTTCCAAAGAGGTAGCGTCCAAGAGTTCATGGCTTTTGTTAGTAAAACTATTACAGAAAGAACACAAATTGCTGCGCGACAAAGTGTCAAAGAAGGAGGTAAATACTTCATCTGTTATCAGCTTACATTAATACTGTATTGTATCATAAATAATTATTATTCTAATAGAATACATGTGCCATGTATACGTACGAGGAGATAGCCTGGCAGGAGTTCTTATATCAGATCATGAATATCCAAACAGAGTGTCACATACATTAATTACCAAATTATTGGATGAATTTGCCTCAAAATATCCTCCCGATAGTTGGCCAACTTTAAATGAAGCCACATGCAGTTTTCCTCAAGTGAACACCTATCTTGCAAAGTACCAAAATCCTAGAGAAGCAGATGCATTCACCAAGATGCAAAATGATTTGGATGAAACAAAGATTATTTTGGTAAGAATGACTGCATATCTGGTATAATTTATATCTATTCAAATTAATGAACTCTATTTTTTTATAGCATAATACAATAGAAGCTGTCTTAGAGAGAGGAGAAAAATTGGATGATTTGGTCTCTAAATCGGAAGGACTTAGTATGCAGTCAAAAGCTTTCTATAAGACAGCGCGAAAGACTAATTCATGTTGTAGCCTGACAGCATAAATGTTATATTGTATTATATTATATTAATTGTCATTGTCGCTTTCCTATTTACCATGTGCAGTAAATAACACAAACCTGGCTCTGCTGTATGAATTTTAAAATTTCAGAAATTGAATATACATTGTATTTGTTTCTCTGTAATTGTATCTGATTAGAATCAATTTCTGGCGATTTAAATTTATGTATTCATTACCGATAATTAACTGAAATTACTGCCTGTTCCATGCTGTTCAAAAATTAAGAAGCAACAGCAGATCATTAGGAAAAATTTAATACACGTTTTCCTGAATTTTGATGTAAACACTATTGAACGGTCCTAAACCATTGTTATGATGAAAAAATAAACATTGTGGATCTTTTATTTTTTTCTAGAGATATATGTATTGCCATGCGACTGAACACGTAAGGAATTTATTTTAAGTGTACATTCCAAATGATGGTACGGACTTATAATATTGGGTTGTTACGGTGAGATGCAATTAAATAATTGGGAATTTTATTATTAATATGAATGAAAATATAACGAAATGTATTATTACTATTTCGTAAGTGGTAGTCAGTAACATGGCAAATTTGAATTTATACGTCTATAACTGAAGGGAAGAGAAACGTCGTCAATATAAATGTTTTAAAAACTTTTGTGAATCTCCAAAGAAAAAGTTGATTCCTGTTATTCTGAAAAAAGTACACATTATCTAACATCAGTATTTTATGACGATATTTCTATGATAGTTGCGGCTGTTCGTACATACCGTGAAATTTTGCTATATGGCACTTGTTAGGTCTTGCCCAAATTTCATATGGACGAAAATTGAATAAATTTCGAATGCTGCAACTGACCCAACAACGTATTGCACGAGTGGATTAAATACTGTAGTCATTAGACTGTCAGCTGCATCATTCAAGAAAGTTTTAATACATTGTCTATGAAACTGTGTTATAATTTATATAACTCGTATTGACTATGGCTAATGAAAATATCTATATAATACGTGTTTGTATTTGATTGTATATTGGATCAAAATCTTACAAACATTTTGATCATGTTAAAAAAAAATGCCAGAGCAAAAATTATACTAGGAACATAAATAATGTGTGTATTTCAACGTATTACAATACATTATATGTACAATGTTTAAATGACTTTCGATTTTTCTTTCTGTGCTTTAAGCTTAAAAAATTATAACTTTACATGTGTTCAGTTAAAATCAATAGATTCCTTTAACAATTAAAATCTTATTTTATTGCATTTTTATGTATCAAACTCAGTTTCATACAAGAATATGAACGCATTACTCTAGAAGAATAATTTGTAAATTACAGAAAAAATATATTGTTCGTGAGTTAGGGCGCGAATAAACGATTTAATTTAGTACGCGATACCAAACACGGTAATTTTATTTTGTGTTTACAGAAACGTTCGTGTTTTATTTGAGGAGCGCTAACTTTTACTATACAATATTTAAACTCATTCTTCGTTTTAAAGCTTCCATAAAACTTTGTCGCCCTTCAGATGATTGTATCCCTTTGCATATGCAAATTCTTCTTCCTAATTTAAAGGCAAATACACATCAATTTTAAGGAAACAGCATACGTGGCAAAGAAAATTTTTAAATCTAAATCTACTGATCCTGAGTGAATGCATGAATATATGCAATAGTTCTTACCATTTCTTCCATAACAAGGCGCACCTTATCATCTTCTTCAGGTGTAATGAGCATATCAGGATTCCATATATCATCTGCCTGAAGTGCATTGATTAATTGTAACTTATCTTCAGTGTATAGTAATCGACGACGGCGTACTGAATCCACTGCATCAAATTTCCAATCAGCGTGTTTAGGATCATGCCTCTCCGTCTCGAAATTTATTCGTTCAATATCCTCAACTATTAATCCAGCATCGCCTCCATTTGACCAATCATAGACTAATATTTCGGCATGAGAGGAAAGGGGCTTTAGATAATTTAGCCTAGTACTGTTCTCTATGGTTTGAAGATAGTCTTTCGTAAAGACTTTTGAATTCACTTCGTATGAAATGCCACGCTGCTTAATTTTTTGCTGCAATTCGTTTTAGATTATAATATATACTCATGAGACATGAACAATTGTAATAGCGTTATTACTGATTGAATATTTACCTGCACAGTTTCTACAGGAGCATCCAAGTATACAATCAAGTTAGGTCTCATTAGGTAATGTAACGAATTCTTCCGAATTTCTCTGTAATTTGTCAGTGTTGGCGTTTTGATATATCCAGCTTTATGCATTGCATCCATGAATGCTATATCACTCCAAGGACAACGTTCAAGCACTACACCCTGTCCAGTACTCAATACATGTTCTAAGGCATGGATGTACTGACAATATCTTGCTGTATACATATTAATTTGGAACCACCCTGCATTTACATGATGTGGATTTTTCAAAAAATGTTCTACATCTATTAGCTGCACTGCCTCGGGAAGCTTAGGATTTAGCTTTCTCATGTCATATCCAGACTCATGAATGTAAAGTTCCTCTGCAGAAGCAGCAGGTAAATACAGCATTTCAAATTCATTTGCCAAAGTCTTTGCTACTTCGGTCTTCCCAGATGCAATTGTCCCATCAACAACAACGATTCTTGAATTGTCATCAAATCGATTCATTATCCTATCAAAAAGTTGGGCAAATATACTGTATCCTTTATTAACATAATCATAAGGCTTAGGCCGACTATGTTCAGGTGGTGGTCTAATAGATCGTATATATTTTGTACTAATAAAAGCAGTTTGCATTAAAGCAACATTTTTTGTATTCGGTGTCACCTGAAAATGAATTTCAGTCAAACACTTTCGTGATGTGCAGTTAACCATTGTAATTATGTTAATCGAATAAAATATTGTTCACGGCAATATTAATTAGCATAATAAATAAAAGTATATTTCTACAAGATGCATAAATATATCATATAATCGAAATACAATAATTTTATAATAATTGCATACGTCTAACCTTATGTAATACCCCAACACCGCTGGATGGCAACTTGAAGACGGCAGTCCGAACTGTCCAAGCCATTTTCTGCACAGTAAGAGAAAAATATTTATAATAGACTTAATAACAAATAAACATTTTAATGTCTAAATAGGAAATATTATAATCTTCGTGAACTCGACAGCTCTTACCGTAAGAAAGATGGCTACCGCCAACTGAAGTAAGCCAACATAGATTATAACAATGCAGCCATTTCCTGTTCCTTTTACACTATATTTAAGTTATCTAATATAATTTAATTTGTTTACGTCAGGATACGTTAAATAAATTGAATGAATAATTGTCATTAGTCCTTGTTTCAATTAATTTCTTCAATAGCCCATATCATTTATAGTTTAGTCGTACAACAACGTGTTAATAACTGATTCTGTGAGATTCTATAAAAATAACAATTTTACTTATTAAAGTTCTTTAACACTAATGACTACAATGCATTCTCTTCAGAATTCAAGTCATACGGACAATCCAAATATTTGAGTATACATTCAAGTTCAACAATCTCTATTGAATAAATATATCTTTGACAGCATAAGCCCGATATAACGATTAATTATTATCCTTTAACCAGAGATGCTTTAACAACTTTTCAACGTTCTTTTAACATTAGTAGAGCAGACCGGTATTGACATAACATTCAATATGAAATATGAATAACTATTGTCGACGGAGAGCAAAGTAATCGTTCACAGAAAAGAGTAACAATCATACTTCTTGGTAATTCGAATGACTGACGTATATGTCAGTCATACTCTGTAAGAAAACGCGAGCGGAGTGACGACCATGAAAGGTAAAAGAAATATTCATAAAGAAGCAAATTGTCCATTAAAATCAAAGTGTCCTTCATCTCTCGAAAATGAAGGAAAATATAAAAAAAAATTAAAACGCACAGGAACTGCGCAATGGGAACAATTGGAGAGTGTGGCACGCATGATTCGGGACGGCGAATCGGAGCAACGTTCGTCGTGTAACCAGCAGTCAACTCGTAAGTTTCGTAGAGTGTGGACGCGTTTTTTGTTTGGTACCACCGTGTATAAGAGTTTTTCCTAAGTTTCCTCAGCGATCGTCGATCGGCAACACGATTTCTCGTGATTGAATTAATTTTCTAACCGGGCCGCGTACAGCATTGTGGTTCAGTGACCGCACGACGAAAGCGGTCGCACGGTGAAAATGTGAAGGAAACGCGACGGAGACGATGTGAGTGAATATTCCGATAAGTTTTATCCTTGCGGAAGACATAGGAGTGAGACACTAAACAGGCGTCTCATGTCAAAGGAATTTTTGGCATAACAAGACATCGTGCGAGAATGGGTGAGTGTACGAGAGATCGGGAGCCAGTGATATTTATAAATAATTTTCTATTTAAGGGCGACGCTAACGGGGCGTGCCTTCAGGGAAATGCACCTTCCCATTATATGCGTGCAGTACGCGCCGCAGTACGAAATTCACTCGCACTCGATACTTGTACTATACATATATGTCTCTTCTTATTCTCTCTCTCTTACTCTCTGTTCTTCCATAAAGAGAAATCGAAATGTTTTCGTGACTCCGTGCCTTGCAGCTCGCGATGGCCTGCGACAGGCAGCCCTTACGCACAGTGAATCTGTATAAATTCTTAAACTACTGTGCATTTAGTGATGCCAATACTATTGATAGAATAGAAGATATTTACAGTTCGATATTCCATCGAGCCCTGACTTCTATTACGGATCTGTACTTCTCTTTTTCCTCCATTCGTGTCTACTAGTCTGCGTCTGTATTTCTCCTTTTTTTATTTTTTCTTGACTATCTAATTTCAACCGGAGCATAGGGTATATATTTATTCAATCTCAGCGTTATGGATGCAATCACTGCTTCTTCTGTTAACTGAAATTTATATGACACCCGGAAGAATGCAGTTTCATGTGCCTTGATGCTTTGATTTTGGAGCACTTCCGAAACTTTATATTAGTGCAAGTTTCAAATGTTAAAAGTGTATTTTCATTTTTCAATTACTTGTCATTGAATTTCTTATTTTCATTGTAGGATTTTCATTGTATTGTATTTTATTTTTTGTTGATATTATTACATGTGATTGAGTGATAATCTTTTATCTCTATGTATGATGTATATGGATATATATTACAACTGTTTCACTTGATACAACATTTGTATTTTCAAAATTCATGTGACACTTGTCAGGCTGTGACTAAGCAAATGTGGTATTCATTTAGTTCTGGGAGGGAGTAATGCTGTGTAATCAAAATGTCGAATGTGAACGCACAATTAACGCACATTGACGCATAACACTGACAATTTATGAAATTATTTACGCGTTTCAGTAATGTATATATTAGTCATATTTAGTATTATCTGTTGCAGACACACAAGGAGGAATGTCGCGTAACACTGGTCCTGGACTCTATGAGTTCTTGATGGAGGCTGAGCTACAAGAATATTATCCAGGAATTCGAGGTTTGCAAAATTACTATTAGAAGCAATATTAAGTAACAATAAGTAATTGTATTCTGTCACTGCAGTTGATCGAACGCAATGTGTTCATTATTATTCTACAGGGCTATTACTCAAGTGGATGCACTTGACATACTTGAAAGCATTTAACTATCTCTATCACTATTGCCTATTAATTTTCCTCTGATAAGAACTTAAGTGCTGTATAACGTGTGAAATCTTATCCACAGAGTAAATTCTCTCAAAAATATTACCATAAGTTTCATGCCGAATAGGTTGTTTAGTCATTACAGTACATTAATAAAATAGATTTGTTAAAGTATTTTTATTTTTTCTTATTTACATAGGGGATCTAAAGGTACAGACAACAGCTCAACTTAAATATGTGACGGAAGAAGACCTGACTGCTATTGGCATGACTAAACCAGAAATGCGTCGTCTAAAAAAGTACTTTCAAAAGCACTTTCCACAAAACTATTTATCTAAATTTAAGAAGATGCTCCTCCCGAAAAGGGAGGAGCAAACGCCTGGCGCATTGGGAATGCTTCCTGAAGAGAGACAAGACAGACCACCTATACGTGTTCCTAATAAGCATATGATTCCTGCCGATGCAATAATTGTTAATAAGGAATTAGGAACAGGAGAGTTTGGTGTCGTACAGCAAGGAGTGTGGACGAATGATGGCGAGAGAATTCAAGTAGCAATCAAGTGTTTATCGAGGGAGCGAATGCAGAATAATCCAATTGAATTTTTGAAAGAGGCTGCCATAATGCATTCTATAGATCATGAGCATATCGTTAGGTTATATGGTGTTGTATTAGATACAAACTCTCTAATGCTAGTTACAGAATTAGCACCACTTCGATCGCTCTTGGAATGTCTAAAAGAACCGAGCTTGCGAGCCAGCTTTCCCGTCCTGTCCCTGTGTGACTTTGCCGTACAGATTTCAGACGGAATGCAATATTTAGAAGCAAAGAGACTGATACATCGTGATCTTGCTGCGAGAAATATCTTGGTCTTCTCAAAGAACAAAGTTAAAATTTCAGACTTTGGCCTCTCACGAGCATTGGGCGTTGGTAAGGATTATTACCAAACGAACTTTAATGTAAATCTAAAACTTCCAATTGCCTGGTGTGCACCTGAATGTATCTCCTACCTAAAATTCACGTCCGCAAGTGATGTTTGGGCCTACGGAGTCACACTCTGGGAAATGTTCAGCTATGGCTTTCAACCATGGGCGGCGTTAACAGGTCACCAAATCCTAGAAGCAATAGACGAGCCTAATTTTCAACGTCTGGAGCAACCGGATTGCTGTCCCAAAGATTATTTCTCTCTTATGCAACAATGCTGGCAACACGAGCCGACTAAACGGCCGAAGTTCTCTGAATTAATAAAATTACTTCCTGACTTGAAGCCAGAACAAGTGCAAGCTGTTCAGGATAGCGCCGAGTCAGGTCAGCTTGCTTATCGACAAGGAGACGTCATCACGGTCCTGGACAAAGGAAGCAGCAATACCCTTTGGAAAGGAGTACTGAATAACGGGAAAACGGGATTCTTTAATCCGGCTCACACGATAGCTTATCTGGGATTGAATTTACCCAGTAATAAACCTGGAGAGTTCACACGCGGCGACGGAAAGAATGCTTTCTCCTCGCAGCGCAGAAAGATACGAACAGATATGATTTCTTCACCGCAAGGTGACGTCAAGCATACTGGTCATGTTGGTTTAGACGGAGCTTATTTCGGTGATATTAGCTTCCTGGGGGGAAAGTACCCACACTTGCCGAGACAAGTGGTAACACCGTACAAGCCGCAAGAGGATGCCACAGATAATTCTAGTCAAGTTCTGAATCAGGATGGAAGGAGCGTAGTAGATGCGGCAAGAGAATCAATCAGAGAAAGCAGAGACATACAACATTTGCAACACGATACGCAAAACAAGCACGGTAATTTTTTTTTTTTTTTTCTAATGATGCGCGCGATACGTGGTATGCGTTTTCTAAACTATTAAAAATCATAAATATCTTATTACAGATAGCTTGTGGTCGGACACGAGTTCAGAGATATCGCATCTTGGAACACTTGGACACGCCGGCAAACGATCGTTGTCTGCCAATCTACCTGGCAGTACGGATACCGTTGGCGTGGATCATGAGTACCATGAGATTAGCGACGAAGAGAATCAGGATAGCCCACTGAGATTCGATAAGCCATTGAATTTCGATTTTGGGCCTAGTCTTTTGGACGAGATGGATCAAATGTTTAGATCGTTGGGTAGGCGTGAGAAACATTGAAAATTATATTCCTCAAGAAGCTTATCTATCTGATCATATGACTTTCACTCGTTAGGCTCTTCTCCGCCGCCACCGCCACCAGGACATCCATTACCCACCGAACACGAATCTAGCAATGCGAGAAACGAACTCCGAGAGATACAAGCAAAGCAATGTAGTAAGAAGAAACAGGCCACCGTGAGTCCTATAAATGTACAGTAATCTTTACACCATTTATAATTTGTATGTGTTCTGAGTTTGTAAGTCAATCGATGTCTCGCATCATTTTATTAATCATTATTGCTTTGTGTGCGTAATGTTCGTTACGATACTGAGGCATAAATTGATTTTCTGTTTTGCAAAGAATGGCGCGCCCTCGATATAACGATTCCAAGGTCCGATCCATTGATTTCGTAGAGTTCAAAAACAAAGAGAAAAGAAAAAAAACGAAAAGAAGAAATGCAGCCCAATCTCGTAATAGACGGTTAACATTTTTTCGATCATTTAGGTGAAGCCTATATCAGCCTCCGATCAGAAAACACTCTACTCGGCCATTGCAATGGCACAGGAATTGACGGCACGTTCCATGACAGATCTTGAGCATCCACCGGAGTCACCGCGAACACCTGCCAGTCCTTCGAGGCGCAGAAAATTCTCTTTTAAGTTGCCACATCAACACAGTCCAAAACCAGACAGACGACACTTTTCAGAGGAAGCAGCGAGTATACCTGATATCCAGGTACAATAAACATTTTTTAGTTTTTCTTTTAATTATCGAGGATCATTAAAGTCTGCCAATGACATACACAGACATAATGAAGATGGCACTGCACCTTTTGTCTTTCGATGCAACAACATTTCACTACTCTTCGATTAATCATTTTAGACAGATACTCATCACATTATCATTACTTCGATGAAGTAAAATTTTACACTTTGCACACCTTATATTAATTTCAATGTTTTTACACCAATTAATCAATTATTATTTTTTTTTTTATTTATTCACGTGGCTTACTCCAATAACTTGTCACCTGCGATACCGCTCACAGGTGGTATGTTAATTCTACTTAGATATCGTCTACCTTTTTTTGGTTTAAAATACTTTAACTAAACATTTAACGAAGTGGTTGTTATGGAACGGCGTTAATTCCTGATGCCACAAGATATTTAACATACATTATAATTGCAATTGCTACTAACATATCTACATATATCCTCTCTCTCTCTCTGTCTCTCTCTGTCTCTCTCTCTCTCTACCTTAAGTTGAGATAGTGCTTACTAACGCAATAACTAATATCAACCTTTCCAACATCCCTATGTTCCTTTCTCGTTTATTGTTTTATTTATTTATGCAACTGTTGTTTACGATGATTTTCTTTATCTTTACCAAAAAAATTATTATCCTTTGCGTTTTACTTTGAAATAATTTATTTTACGTGCTTGTAAATTGATCGTTTATCGACCAAAAAATGTACTTCATACCTTTGCGTGCTTGTTCATTGTGTTTCTCAAACATGCAATGCATCATCGAACGCAATACGTAATCGCATGATGTATCTTTAAACGTGTCTGACATTTCGTGATGCATGTATTCGTCTTTAAAATTGCACCTTCTCTGTCGTCATTCTCATTGCGAAACTGACTGTGACCTGTGAAGTGGCTGTGCTCGAGTCTGCAGTCACTTTCTTCTACGGTGTCCAGCATAGATTCCCTTGGTGCACCGTCCACTTTGAAGTTGCCCTTATGGGACAAAGCTTCTGCTGAATTTTGTTTTGCAAAATCCCGCGAGCTGTTGACGAAGCCCAGCGCTTGGACTTCGTATATGGACGTTGAGTTTGACACGCATCTTCTGGATAACGCAGCGACCAAACAGAGTTTGGTGAAGTCGGCAGAGTTCCTTGAGAATGGAAATAAAAGGAGCACCTGCTGCAATATCGAAGGTCTTCTAGACATGGACACGAAGAGCTGCTTAAAGCAAAATGGTAAGCTCTCGTACGGCGTGGAAAATTCAAACTTTGACTTTCCGAGGGATCCTAAGAGAGTCTCTACGAGTTACGTTGACAGGTACTTTGAGCAACCGAAATATTTTGACGACGATGTCGCTCTCGATTGCGCCACCGAGAAAGCGACGTTTTTCAATGACGAGAACGTCGAGACTTTCGAGAAGATTAACAATCTGGAAAAGCCGAGCAAGAATAAGTTTTATCTTAATTTGAAGGAGCAGGGCGTGATGGGTAACGATAGACACGGTGCCCTGTCTCAGAGTAAAATCAGTAACTCGGATCAGTCGACCAGGGAGAAGATAACGAGTTACGAGAGCCAGCAGGAGGAACTGTCAAATTTGGACTCTAGCAGAGAGAAGAGTGGAAATTTCGAATCTCCGCGCAGTAAGTCCATCAAATTTGAGTCGCCGCGCGACAAGCTGGCGAACTTTGAGCTTGGAACAAGACCCAAGATATCGAGCTCCCTCGGGGACTCGTCCAAGATGAATATTACAGAACTCACGAAAAAGTTGGATTTACAGAAACCACGAGGCGGTAAGGTCACGTTCGCTCCGAGAAATGCAAGTCAGGAATCGAAGACTGTTTACGGCTCCTCCGATAGTATCAAAGCGAATTTGAAAATAGCCGGACCCGACAGCCCACGTGGCAATTTGGAAGCAGTGAGAATCAACATACAAAGTTTTCGTAAGATCGAGCAAAACCAGAACGGACACGATAACTTTCCCTTTGTGATATCCAACAATCCGCTCTTCATCGCCGAACCAGAGAAGAAGGAATCGCCGATATACAGTAGCTCCGAGAGTTTACGGGTGAATTTTCAACGTCTGCGACGAAAATCCGACGCCGAAACGAACAATCAGGTTGAGCTGAGCAGTAAGATATTGGCTGAGAAGTATCAGCGCGAAGTATCGGGCTTGGAAAGTGTCAAGAACTATTTGGACTCCAAGAAGGGTCAGGGCCTGAATCTGGGCTTCGGAAAGCTCACCCAGAACATGATACAACTCGGTAAAAATATCGCTCAAAATTCAAGAAACTTGGAAGTAGCCGTAACTAAGCCTAACGCAGCCAATTCAAGAAATCTGGACCTGTCCACCCAGCTAGTAAAGCCAGCACGAACGTTAAACGTGCCTATTCAGAAACCTAAACACTTGGATCTCAACATTCCACTGAAAACAAAACCGCAAATTAATATGAAGTTGAATCTGACTCAACGACCCAATGCGCCAGCCAGTCCAAATATGCATCAACATATCCTTGAACCACCGAAATTATACCAGAACGACAATACCAGGAAGGAAATACCTAAGCCGGAAATAATAACCGACAAGATTCAAACTAATATGAATATCTATCGTCACAGGACCTCGTCCTTGTCCGAAAATCGTAGACCACCCCCTAGGAACATACGCAGATCCTTTCATCCCCGTAACGACTCAAGCGAGGACTCTGACTCGATTTCTCATTCGGAGACTGATATAAGAAGCCGCTTGCGCTACAAGCGTCGCCATAAGAAAGTTCCGCACAGTTTACGGTTGAATTTGAAAAACAAAGGACATTTTTTGCATCCCGATTCAGCCAGAGGTTTCTCGTCCGCTGAGTTGTGTGGAAAATCCCCACCGCCCTCGACGAGCTTCTTAAATTCCTTATCGCCGCCATTTTCTTCGCGTAACAACTTACTGTCATGGCCGGAGAGCGCTCCTAGTTCCAGCCTAACCTTCACCAGCAATTCCGATCTGGATTCGGATACAAGCTCGGAATATCCTGAATTTATTAATGACATGTTGACCTTCCCACCGTCGCCAGCTCCATGAAATTTAATTCTTACTAAGCCGATAGGAGATTTCGATCGGCGCTCGGACATCGCGCGTCTCGATTAATTAAATTTCGACGAGTGTGTTGCGTGATTGGGATGCATGTCGTTCGCTCATACTAATATACGAAAATACGTTACTCGTCAATGGGCTAATTGTAAGGTGACGCAAGTCCGAAGTCAACGTGCTTCGTAGAGATCGGTTAAGAATATCGGCTGCACGTCGACCGATGTCATGGACTCTGGTTATTTACGCTTAGCATGCTTGCATGATATACAGGACACTCAATGTTATTAATATTCGTATAATAAAACACTTTTGATATATTTACAAATTTATACCATTTGTACACGTATTGTTAGAATAGATCCAATGAGTCCAGTACACACATAACAACATGAACTGACTAATTATTAGAATAGCTATTTTAATATACTCAAAGAAAAATCAGATATATATATATATAACATATACACATATATCTATCATGTACGCACTAGTCACCGTATTGTTTTTAAGTGGTCCTATGAGTTTTTATTATTTTTTTTTTTTTTTCGTTTCATTTGGTTCAAACGTAAGTCAAGTACGACTCGCGAAATTCTCCTGTCCTGATTGCAAAGCAATTACCTTTTTATTTGATTTCAATTATTTTGCAGTGGAATCAAAGCGCCCAATCGTTCCGTTTACCTTTGAACCAATAATCTGTTTATTTGTTTCTCTGTCTCTTTTTTAAGTTTTCTCTTTTAATTTCCATTATCTTCTCTCCCAAATCTATCCCCTCCCACGAATTGTTTAGGCTACGTTGTCGGACGAGGCTAAGGAAGTGTACAACAGCCTGGTGGAAACACCGAGTATAGAAACGGCATCGGATACAAATCCATTGCGTATGTTGCGTTCGGGTCTTCCAATCGTGAGGCCCAGAATCCGTGGAAACAAGCACGCCACCCTGGGCCATACCGTTTCCTATCCGGAGGAGATCTCGACCGATCATAGTTTGCAGTTCGAGTTGCACAACAGCGGCGCGAAGACACTGCCAAAAATTCGTATACCACCACCGCCAAATGCACCGCCGCCAATACCGCAGACGCGTAATTTGGAGAGGCATAACTCAGCTTCGGAAATTGAGAACAATCAGAATCAGTTCAATGTCGATGAGAATCCAATACCTTTACCACCAAGGGATCGGTCCAAGACGCTCCAGCCAAAATCAAATCTTGCTCGACATCAGAGAAAGCATCCTCTTATCATTCCTGGCGGTGGAGTTACTAGGACATTGGCAAAGATGGCTGTCACCACACCACCTATTGAGGATCAGATAGATGGACACCAACCCTTTGCTGGTCATGATGTCAACAGCCAGCAACATCACCAGGAAACTGGTACCATCTCTGAGGAAAGCTGCTCACCTGAGATCGCAGCCAACAGGTATGCATATTCTTGGCTTCGAAGATATTCTTTACTGTGGTACGATCACTAATGTTATATGATATTTCAGCCCTGAGGAATTTGAACAGCGGATAGACTCTGAACTAGCTGCATTGGACTCACTGCCCATCGAAGAGAATAAGTTGCATCGGTGCAGTGTCATTTCTGAAGATTTACTGGAGTTTTCAGACAACTTGATTGATTGCGATGCTATGGAATCTCAGCAAAGTGCACCAGAACATAGTGACAATAGACACTCCACTGATTCTCCAATTGTAAATCAACTTCAAAGGAAGATCAGTATAGAATCTAAGTGTTCGACAAAGAGTTCCACCTCCAAGTGTCCTCAGGATAACATGGAGACTAGTGACATAAGTAGAAATTCTACTCCGACAAGTTTAAATCGCTCTGAAGAGTCGAGCTTATCCAGTAAAGTAGACACATCGAATTCAAGCCTATCAGGCAGATCACAGACATCGGTTAACAGAGGAAACGCTTCCTTCGTTACACAGCCAAAAGCGTGTAATCTACCATTGCAAATTGAGCATGTGCATAATGATAATTATGCATCAAATTCAACGAACGTTCACGGTAACGCTATTCCAAGTAATATCGTTAAGACCCAGACACAAATACTCCAGAATCGCGACACCTTCGCGCATTCTCCTCACGTCAATCCTAACGATGATTTCCATACGAATAATTCCTCGAAACCGCCACAGCGACAATTGTCAAATGACAGATCCTCCGCTCGCACCAGTGACTTATCTCGACAGTCCGATCACGTATCTTGCGAGGATTTGTTGGAGTTTGCCTGCGATGGTCCTAACGTACGTAGAACACGAGGTCCACGAAATGGTGAACAGTCAGACGAAGTTAGAATAATGTTAAAAGTCCTTCACGAGCAATCCACACCGGAATCCTGTGTGGCTGCACTTAACGTAACTGATTGGGACGTTCTGGCTGCTATAAAGTTGGAGCGTCTTCAAGGATTGCTCAAGAAGGAGAATAATTTCGTGGGCCTTGAAGACTGCAAGGTTATGCTCAGTCAGTGTGGCGGTGACGTTGTCAAGGCTGCTGCTCTCTTGAGAAACACGGACGATACGGCTGCCGTTTAGATCGGCAATGCCGAACTTTATTGAGAAAATTAACTAATACTCAAAGTATATAGAAATGTATAGAGTTTTTCACTGTACTCGTTACCGAGCATCGATAACGATCCTATCTGTACGTCAATCCTTCCCGCTTTACTGGGATCGATGGTACCTTCATCCTTAAGAAGAGACGAAGCTAGATGACTTTAACTTCGACAGCTTCTAACCATAGGTCAAATGACGTTTAGTTTATTTATTATTACATTGTTGTCGACACGGATGAAAATTTGATTCTTGTACTTCGTTCTGGCCAATCTATACGTAGATTATAGACACTGAATGCTGATCCAGTGTTCGTGAGGCTAATTTCTTCTTTTTTTTTTTTCTTTTCTTTTACAAGAATGGTAATGGTTTGCTTATTCGATGAAAGTAGAACTAACGATCGAATCATTTAACTTTAATCTATTTCCTACGTAATGTGATAGCTTAAACAATAATACAATCGATTAAACGTATTTTTCATACTTTTATGGAAAATACGTAAGGATGCGTTCATCGCGATGCGCAACCGTACATTCTTGTGCCGGCTAACAGACTGCATTTGCGTCACAGAAATCAGGTGTTCTCTGAAAAATGAATTAGTGCTTTCAGATTCTCTTGACTGGATTCCTTACAGAGAGCCGCAGCTTAATGGTCAAATTATCATTTGCATTCAGTCAGGTGTATCTTGTCTTAAAAGAAATATTTTCTTACATTATTTCCATTAAATTTCAAGGAGTCTGTAATGTAATTACAAATTAAAAGAAGTAATCCTTATTGTCGTACGTTGCATTTAAAGTGAAGCTTTCATACGGCAAATCGTTCACACGCATAATTGCGCTTTGTCCAGCTGAGAGATTGATACCACGTATATTTTATAACGAACTTTAAGTACTTCTAGTTGTAAGGATCTGTGATTTTTATTTGATGAAATTTTTGCCAATTAAAGATGCATCAATTAAAAGCTGTACTGTACATATATTAACGTAAGGATATTGATACAGGGATATTTCTTCCCGTCTCTCTGTCGCTGAACCGCGTGCAAAAGAAGCGCACAGGAAATGCTCATTATACTTCTAAATCACCCTATATATTTACAAATACGATCTGCGACATTGGCCGACAATTTGCGAATCGCTCGTGCGTTACAAATAATCTTAAGAATTTGTCAAAATTTTGAAAATCACTAATTGTACAAACGTTACGTTAAGTGCAGCGAATGTCAAACCTTTTGTAAATGCTTTATGTACAGTAACGATAATTTTAATGCGTCAAGTGTCGTCCTGACGATGTCAAAATATTATGTTCTCGTGGGACGATAAAAAGTAATACTAAAAGAAAATTCCAAATATCATAAATCAATCATCCGAAGTACATTTGCCGATAGTGACACGGTAATTTACAAACGTCGAACCATTGTTAACCAGCGTGCGTTTATTAGCTCTCCGCTCGACGCGACGAAGCACGTTATTTTTATTCGCAAAAGAAAAACAAACTTCGATCAACGAAACCGTACTTCGTTTCTTCGTACTTTAAATTTAAGTTTCTACTTTTATACCAACCTCAGATTTCAATAATGCCAGAGTCTACTCGTATCTGAATCTTGATCGAACTTCCACAAGAAAATGAACCAAAAATATCTA
>JARQSV010000435.1:631766-647556 GCA_030142285.1 Calameuta idolon
GATTTCAATAATGCCAGAGTCTACTCGTATCTGAATCTTGATCGAACTTCCACAAGAAAATGAACCAAAAATATCTACGTTCCATAACAAAAAAAAAGAAAATGTTAAAAGTCTTAAGGTCGTGTGCAAATAATAATGCAATTGTACCGTTTTTTTTTTGTTAGCTCATACACATTATTGAATTAGCCGAATGTGCAATGTTTTTTAAGACGTCCTGCATAAAAAGAATTAACGGCAAGAGGTAACGGACCGAATTGCCATTGTAGCAAGCAATACAAGAGAATGATCTTACATTAAAAAAAATGACTCAACTTTGTTTAAATAGCAAAACATGTATACATACAGGTATATATGATTTTTTTTCCTTCAAAGTCTGAAACGAGCAATAACAAATTAACTATCCTTGGCACAGGGGGGGATGGGGGATGGGGGAGGGGGCACGTCTATTATATTTTTAAATCGAATCGTTCGAGCAAACCAAAAGATTTACGAAAGATAAAAAATGTAATTGCCTAAATAATTTTATTTTACTTAGCCTTACTAGATAAGCATAACGTAGGATACGCTTTGAGAGCATACAATTTCAAAGCCGATGTACTTATGAAAATCCACAAAACTTGTACTTGAAAAGCTATATGCTGAAGAAGAAAAAAAAAAAAAAAATACCTTTTCTAAATCGTTACGATACTTTGACATAGGTTGGCAAAAGTATAGCGAAACATACTTTATTTATAATATATTATTGTAAGTGTGTAAATTCGTGTATTTCTCGATATACGGCGTGCAGTATCGGCCAATCCACGAAATAGAAAATGACTAACGAAATGGCATATAGTCATCGGGTACAGGAGGATATAGCGAAGAGAATGTAGAAAGGAAAGAGAAACGAGTCTCGTTCGTACGACTAGCAAGAGTTATCGAAATTCTTTTCCCGATTAAATAACAAAGCGTATGTAAGTCCCGGCACGCACTTTTTATACGCGATAAACTGTAAACTCCCGTATTTATACAATCTCTATATTATTGTACGTAAGGAAGTGGCAAAAATACGAGGATGTTTTATATCCGCTGTATTTACGATAATATATACATGAACAAATTTGAGAGAAAGAATGAAAAAAAAATGAAAAGAAATACGATGCTCAGAATTGAAGAATATTTATTTCCTATAATCTTCCAGTTATGTCATCCGCTGTATCGATTTGGCACGTGTGGATAACACTTGAGTATACACGGCACCGGGACACACTTTGTTCCTAGTGCGTACACGCGCTTTGACGTAGCGGAAGCAAAGCTACTTTGAGCGAACCAGCTGCCAACCGAGTGAACTATAGCGAACGAATCAGGGAACGAACGAGCAAAGCCGAACACTACTCGGAACGGTTTGCACTGGTTTGCAGAGACAGCAGACTTGCCGAAGCCGATATCGAGATCGGCGGTCTAGTATTTTGCTCCGTGTTCGGTAAGTGGATTCTGTCATATCTCTAAAGTGCTATATAACGTCCAGTGCTCAAATTCGAATCTTAAAGAGCAGTCACGGCGAGTCAACTGAAATATGAATTTTAACATACATATTGAAAATATACATTTGACTTTATGTATACTTAAGCTGCGTATACGGTAGCAGTCTCCTTGTAGGATGGATCAATAAAGGTAGATACATATATTAATTTTTAATGCATTTGAAAATTTCGAGCCCAGCGTCGTACGCATTCGACGAATTTGAAATGCTTTAAACAGTCGGTTATGGTAATTATTTATCGAGAAATTAAAATCTAAATTATTTAACTTGGGTAGAGGTACCGGCTTGATTTTATATTTATCGTAATCAAAGGTAAAAACGATTCTTAGATACGTGATGATTATTTATATGGGGTGTTTTTTTTTTTGCTCCGACCGAACGCACAGCTGTATAAATTGTATGTGAGTTAAGCGCGTGAGGCACGAGCCTGTGACGAGACGCGAGTTTACGTGCAGTTCGTAATAACGGGTCTTTTAAATATTGCGGAAAGAATAGTATTCGTTGAGAAAGACTCTCCGGATATCAACAACGGGTTCTGAGAGTGTTAGACAATGTATAGAAGCAGCGCAGGCGACCGGAATGTCGACTCGGTAAACCGATATGTGCTGACTCGTTTCGTACTCGTGTATACTCGGTATGAAGTACGACGCGTGCTAAGCGATCTTTGATTATACTGACTTCGATCGGAGTTCTAGGTGAAAAAAAAAAAAACGTGGAAAGAAGAAAAGACACGATACTCGTTCAATTTCGGATCAGCGTGTAAATATGTTTGGATACGTAAAGATCATGGCACCTGAGTCCTTGAGATACCTTTCCTCTATGCTATCGCAAGTGAGTATAGTCGATACAGTTTAGGTCCGAGTAATCGTGCTGAATGAACGGTAGTTTCTTGAAGGAATCGAATAAAAGTCTATTTTTCAGGTTAAGTAAATAATTCTTTGTTTTTTTTTTCTTTTTAAGTAAAAAGAGGTTAAAAAACTTTACCCGTCCTTCGAAGGTTAAGTACCTGTGGCTCGTTAACGTTGGAATCTTAACCGGTATTTTTTTTCGAATGGTTTTATTTGTCGTTCGAATCAAAAAACGAGGAAGCACTGATAGCGGAACATTCCTCTTGAAATGGCGGGAAATGAATAATTCGTTACGCATCGATACACAACACATCGGGGAAGATGTCAAACCGCTAGATTACCGTCGTGGTCGGAATTCTTTGCGTATCCTTAAATTGACGTTTTTCTGCTCTTTTTTCACGAATAAAGTCCCACGCTGCATGGCAACAGGGTAGTGGTCCGGCCTGAGCATCCTAGCGGTCGGTCAGTCCAACATAACTGTCTTCTGCACTTGCTTTAAGTTTACAACTTTACCGTATCCCCACAACGCGCTGCATCCTTGAAAGCAGATGCACTCGACGCTTAACAGGACCGTTGAGACGAGATGACTTCCGGTTGGAGTTAACTGAGTTTCGTATTTTTTTTTTTTTATCGAATATTAATTTATGATCGTAGAATCTAATAGCGAAGCTGCTTATTCAATCAGTGAACGTAGACAGAGGTCATCGTTAATTCTAATCAAGATATACGTGAGGATGACTCTGAACGATTGAAATAAAAATTATTAACCTCAAATTAAATCATCGTCACACTTATTATATAATGATATCATTAATTCAGTCAAAGACATTATTTAATCAGATTCCTAATGGCAACGACTGTCAAATGGTCAAGAAAGTTTGCCGAATTTTGAAATATCGCGCCTTTCGTAATTCACGTCACGTAGCCGGCGCCACTTAAGAACGATTTGAATACCGCGAATAGAGAGTTTGAGCGGGGCCTTGTTCTCTTTGGAATTTTACCAAAACAACGTGAAAGTTCAAATACAATACGAAATACGTACATGCGCAGTGTAATTGCAAAGTCAAATCACAAATTAGTGTGACTTTAAAACAATTTAATCGTGGCACTGTCTCACGTAGTCATTCTCTGTCTCTTTCTTACGCACGTAAATACCATCAGTGGGTGTCTAGGGAAAAGTCGTTACTCATTTCGAACACGGTAAAGTGCAACGGACAGTTTACGCGATCATCGTGGTTAAATGTGAGTTCGTATCGAGTGACGGATAAAGACTTTAAATTCGTGCAGTGCAAAGATTAACGATATCGTCGTTATCAGTAGATATAAAAAGGATTCGAGTCAAATAATATTCAAGTACACTCGTTATGGCTCCGCCAGGTGACGCGTACAAATTTGTAAGTGATTGAAAACTACATCGAAGGTGTCTTAAACTTGACAAGTATTTTCACGCAATCTAACTTTATTCCAATCTCGTACGAGAGACGCAGCTAATCCTATTGAGGAGGGTAACACTGTAGATACTAAAATGGCGATCGAAGATCGGTTCGTGAATGCTAACAAGTCCTTTAATATTCTTTGGCACCAACAGTCGTTCGCCATTATACGTTCGCGGTCAACTTCGTAAATTTCTCGTCGTTCATTACTGGATTTACTCGGGGCGGAGTAAAAGATTCTGGGTGCAGTCTCCAGTACAGTTATAACTCCTGTGCGAGGCTGACGTCTCGCAGACCCCTGGTGAACTCACCACGTAAGGAAGAGGAGGCTATTTTTTCTTTTTCATCCAACCAAAGCCTCTTTCGCGATAACATAGTCCTTGGTGATTTAGGCACCCTTAAAAAAAAAGATACAGATTTTTGTGACACGTTAAATTCAAATTTACCGCGTAAAATCGAAAGTAAACGGAAAGAGAGAAATTTCAAGAGTGACTTCCTCGTGACTGCACAGGAATAATTTTTCACAAGTAACGTCAAATCTTACGTATCTTTCAAGGTTCGTTAAAACACAATCGTAATTGCATAAGACGAGTGACAATCCTGCATGCTAATGAAGCTTCGATCCAATGAGAGCAATAAATAAAAAAAAGCCTTGAATTTTGATTATTGCACTTCGAAATAAAACCAATCGTAACAGTCGTGCCGATAGACATGAGCTTATCGAAGGAACACTGACTGCTGACTAAACGCAAGGAAATCCTCGTGAAGCAATATAATAAATTACAAGTGATTATGAAGTGAAAAAGTGATCGTATAAATTGGAGTGTCAAAATGCTGTGCCTCAAGAAACGAAAAACCTACAGCTTCACGCAGGGAGCCTGTGCGGATTTGCCGAGAAGAGTGAAAAAGGATAGTCGTTACAATGAATCCTTAAATATGGCGGTTACGACGCTGCCGCGTAAACATGGGTGAGTCAATAGAATGAAATATCGATTTGTGCCCCTATAATACTATACTTACATGTGCATGCCCGAAACACGTATGATAACATTGAGGAATAAGATTAACGAGAGGCGTCGTAAAACGATTCTATTGCTCGCGTCGTTCCTGAACGGCGCAAAGAATTCAGCGCACGAAGGACGCGCGCGGCAGGATATGCCAATTGCAGCGGTAAAAGTAGGTAAAAGTAGTTCAATACATCCGAACAGTCGGAATGCGCGATATACATAATTGCAATGCCGAGTGCCACGCACCGAGTCCCAATAGCCAGAAATATACCCGCCAAGGATTTCCATTCCGCAAGAGACAGGAAAATGTTTTCGGTCCCATTTCGGAACGGTTCGCTCTGGGAACTCTCCGGTCTCATTGAAATTAGCATATAAACGAGTCTGCGAATATCCTTACCCGAATCATAGAAACTCGCCCGAAACTGTACGGAACGATAGAAAGGAAGCGGAATGTCGAGAGTTGCAGTAACGTTACTTGGGTTGAAAAAGAAAAAGGGGAAAAAAAAAATAGAACAGAAAAAAAACGGACTCAGTCATTTCTTACCTAAGTCATGTTTATCCCTACTGTTCTATCGCGCAGTGCCCGTACATAAGGTATATCTGTATATTTATGTCTTACCTGTATATACATTAAACTAACCGAACTATACGTATATAATGGCGGACGCACACATGGAGCAGTCGACTGGCTCTGCTGTGTGTCTTACACATCTAGGAACAGCCTCTCCAATTAACTATTGTTAACTCGTGCTTGATGGAAGCCCATCTTGTACATGAGACTTGGGTTCACATCCAGATTTCCCCACAATGGAAAATACTTGGGAACCGTAAAAGATGAATGAGCAATTGTACCGTCCTCGAGTAATTCCTCGGGAGCACTGAGAGAGGCTGACTGGTGCACTTAATATCTCAAGAGAGTGCTGGTATTTAATGAATCTCAGATAAGATTGCATTCCGATGCACTTGCGTACCATTTCACGGTGTCGTACCGTAGAAGCTTTCGGTTGACTGCACGAATATGTGAAGAGGCGATTTCCTGATTACCGTGAGAGAGAAAAAAAAAAGAAAAATGTAAAACCAGTTGCGCGTATCATTTTTTATGAAAGTCTGGTTTTCATTACGATAAGGTTCTCTCTTATCATTAATGCTCAGGTGTTACTCAACTGTGGAAGTTGCTTGTTCACTTTCACAATGGTAGACTGCGTTAACTTTGAGTAAAGATATAATGCACTTGCGAATGCACGAAGTGCAGCTTGGATGATTCTCGAAGCTTTTGAATTATTTTTAACGAATTTTCTAGCATTGCAGCTATTGTGGTTCTTATATTTGCTCGGATTGAAAACGTCCGTCCGACGCTTCGCGGAGAAACGTTCTATGCGCGAATAGGCGTCGCCGTACGAATAAGGCACGGTGTTAGTTTCCAATCGTTCAGTTATTCTGTTCGCGACGTTCGACGCCGAACGTTTCCGTTGCCGACGGGAAGTGATATGAATTCACTTCTTTACGCTTCGTTGCCAATCGGATTGACTGTGAGGATCTAATCGATTGAACCTGTCGTTGAATATAATATCGTTCGGGTATTCGATTTACGACGAGGACGCTTTGGTTTTGTTTACGTAAGATTTGTCACAGTCGAGTCGTCGGCGGCTCCTGAAGAAATAAAAAAAAGACGAAGAAAGTCGTTAACGGCCAATTTCGAGGTTTATTCGTGGTAAATCCTTATGAGCGACGGGACACGCGTTGACTTGAAACTTTTTTCAGCGGGCAAAATTAATACGGGAATCCGGCAGTCGCGATGGTCGTCAAAAGCGTGAAATAGAGAAAGAAGAAATAGAGTTTGGCAAAATGACCAGCGCCAAGAAAGTTATGCGACATTAAATAGCGAGCTGGAAAGGATAATGCGACGTGCAAACGCTTGAGGGTAAATGTAAATATAAATGTGCGTTCGCGAGGTACATAATGATATTTGACTGTATCCTAGAAAAACCGGAACCCGGTAGTTGGTGTTGTTAGAGGATGTACATAACGCATGTAAGAGAAGAGCATCTTACGTAAACCTGAAGACTCTTTTTTTTCTCTTCTCTGCCGGACAATTATTCATAATTGCAATTAATTACCTACATTTATGTTACCTGCCTTACCCGAGTGACTCTGCGCTGAGAACGGCACTGTTCTCAGACAATTTACTGGCTGACGAGTATAAAGTGCATTTCGAGTCCTTGCAGGAATGTCCTCGTTTAATCTAAGGATACTTTTAGTCGAGGAAGCAGCGTGCAACGGACGAGCGCAGGGCCGTAGTCGAACTTCCGGCAGGAACCCATCTGCTAATTTATCACTTGAATCTTGACAGCTCGCGCCCTATGCCGTTTCTGTGGTTAGGAAATAAATAATAAATTCAAAATATGCCAATGCGTTATCCCCGGATACATGCTTTCTAATTTCTACCTTGTAAGTTGGATTTCTGCGATCCGGTAGTATGCGGCTCTATTGCCAATTTGCCAATCGCACGTATTCATTCTTCGGCGCGATTAGCATAGAACTGAAAATGGGTGAAGGTCCAGTGCAATCGTTAAAGATGATTAGCACGGTTGATCATACTCATCGTCTACAAGTCGAAGATTCTTTGTTATCTGCGAAAAATATTTGACATCGATCGTCGTATAATTGCTCGGTCTGCATAAAAAAAAGTCAAGGGCATACCTTTGTTAAACCTTTATGCCAGTACTTGAATACCCACCTTAAGTAATTGTTCGGGTAATGGCAGAGAGCGTGAAATATTCGAATTGTCCGCAGGTACAATGAAGTAAATTCTCCTTGTAACGACGAGGGCGATAACCAATTGTAAGGCGGGCGTAAAGGCGCACGCCTATATTGCGTTTACTGGAGCAAGGCCGATGGCGGCAGATGTGTTTGTAGAAAAATGACTAAACGCTCAACAATAGAATTTCTTGGCAGGATACGGACTGTTGCCGTTCTCTTATCGTCTCTAATCTCTGTATTTCTCAATCAATTTCTTATTTAATTAATCGTTACGCTCGTAGTCTGCCATTGTTTCACGTATAATTCTTTTCCGGTGCGAGTATAGAAAAAATAATGGAATTTTTTAGGATAAAACTTTGATGGGAGTTGCCCGTACTTATAAATAACAGAAATTCTTAAGTTATATGAAAACTGTATCGAATATTGAATAACGTAAGGGTGTGACGTCGCAGTTACTTTCAGCCTGTGTAATACTTACAGGAATACGCGTCTGCTAGCCGGGTTGCCTGGTGCGCAGGCGCCAGCTGTCAGCGTAGGCATCGCCATTGGCAAATCCGTGCCTCTTGAACTTTCTTTGCGCCGACAAGTCATGACTGTATAATTTCACGAAACTGATGACACTCGCGAATAAGAATTTCAACCCTGGTAATAACGTGCCATTGTCTGCAACGAGATAAAGTTCTGCCAGATACAATAGGATAGGAGGAGTAATGTTATCAATGAATGGCACTGGTAATGAGTCAAGTGCCGTCCCTAGAGGGGAAGACGGAGTGATATAAAATGAAAAAGTGATCGGCGTAACCGCGCAATTAAACGTGACAAAACATAACCTCCCACGTAGACCGGCAACGTAGCATTAGCGATGCTTTGAGACAGCTGAAACCTTGACAGGTCGTGAATTTATTGTCATAGGGATTTAACGCGTACGTAATATGCATCCGCAGTGGTCCGAACTCAAGCAGCGCTCATTTGCATAACCAGCCTCGGGAATATTATCTAACGCACTCCGCGCCGGTCAAACAGGTTAATAAATTTCGAGCGTTCGAAAAATGAGATCGGCGCGCGACGCTGCCCATTATGTATACAGATATACATATACGCAGGACTACGCGTATATAACGTACCGCGATGAAAAGTCACTAGGATTCGCGCCATCTTCGTTTAAACACCACTGTATTTAGGAGACTACCGACATACTTATTAATTCTTAATAAATGCGTCGTTACTCGTTGAAATGAGACTAGCTGTCCTGAAAAACTAAGTGAAAATCAAGATTTCTTCTTCAATGATAACACTTATCATGACGTCAATCTGGTATGCTTGACTGACGTGAACATCGTCAGTATCATCGAGGAGACAGAGTATACGTTAGGTGGCACCCAGATATTTACGTGCACGCCCGTACATGTTAATTATATAGGAGGTTTCTATCTTATAAGAGAAATAAGATTTATTTTTCTGTATAAAAAAAGTAGTCCATAATGAATACGTTTAAATTGTATACCGCCGTAGCAAATGGCGTCGCAACCCCATGGTCTGTGTTTATTGGCTAGTGTTTTGGTACGGGCGAACTTTTAACGGTCGTTTCGGGTCACGCGCGAGCTCAGTAGTCAGTTTGTTTTCGAAGTGTTCACACTGGAGCGTGGTGCCATGTCAAAATGGAGTGCAGTGAAGTGAAGCCAGTTAATACGTTGAATACGATGAGCACGAAGATACGTAAGCTGTTGAGGATGAAAAGTTGGTGAGTCCCATTTGAAAGTTATCGTAACGAGCAAGCCGGAAAATAGTTGGGCTTTTAATGCGTCGCGCGAGAATTTGCAACGCGAGAAATTTCGATTCCGGGATTGGACGATCAGTCGTTACTAGAGTGTGACTGTATATCACGAGATGGTAATTCAGGACGATCGAGGATAGAACGATTAGAGACTTTTAAAAAATGGGCATTCGCGCACGCCATCTTTTTTTTTACACCTTATGCTACTATTACATACGTCGATAATGGATGTATATATTGTATATACAAGAGGCCTATTTTATTTGCCCAGTCGAGTAAGTTTTCTACAAGATCATCCTGCGCTTCATTGAACACCACGATCGCTGCTGCGAACGATCGGACACTGAATCAATTATTTTTATCCGTATAAATTGTTTTGGCGATTCTTCATGTCTCGTAGCTTCAATCGAAACTGCCCGAACGTCTGTACAGTTATGTAATGATAAAGCCGTAAGTTTTAAGATTACTCTTAAACAGTTATACGATCCTCCAAAAATATGATGTATAAACTATAAAACTGTAAACGAAAATTAATTTTGCACGGTGTCAGATTTTTATAGTTTACGACCAACCGTGTTAACCATGTTTACGTAGATGTGCGAGATTGTTAGGATTTCTGAAAATCCTCCTTGTTCGTAACATTTATTACTATTCACCCTGAGAATCGTATGTCTGTATCGTCAGGTATGACGCGCAGGAGTCAAAGAATTTTTTTTTCACGGTCATTCTCAAAGATTCACAACTTTTGTTGACACGTGCGACCTTGTAAATCGAACCAAACTTGTTAATAACATCTTGTCACGAAAGCCTTAAGCCGAATTCACAAAGCACGTCCAAATTTAGACCTTTGGCGTTAAATGTGAAATCATGAATTTCGATTCGAGCTCTAAAATACCTCTGACGCTTATACATATTTATATAATGCGCAAGGTACAGTTCGACCAGATATAAAACATCAAACTAACAAGACATGATAATTAAAAAAAAAATTTATTCAAAATATGTCAATGCGTTATTTTACTGTAACAATTTTTATAGATACCTTATCCACGTGCTATCCGTTACAAGATATTGACTCTGCGATAAGTAGATTACCTAGTACAGTTTCGAGACCTTGACATATTCCAGAGGTAAAATATAGCCGATTCGTCGTAACTCCTCTTCCACGTTAACAGTTTGTATACAGAAAGGACTCTCCGTGTAGAGGAAAAAAAAAAAATGATTAGCATAACTCCAACCGATTACAAAGTGCGTTTCATTCAGCTGGAGACAAGATATATGTATATCATTTTGAAAAATCCGTTAGCAAAATCAAACGTCCGATCTGGAAACAACAATGAAAGCCAACGAGCTCTACGTTTCTCAGAATGAAATCCTCATAAACTTGATTAACTGGAGGTCATCAAAACAGCACGAACGATACCGTTACTCCTCGCAGAATAATTCTCCTCGTATGTACCTGTCATCATTTCACTACGTTGAGGAATCCTACAGTAAAAATACAGTCGAGTTAATAAAACCGATCTTTATGGCGATCGAGGAGATCTCTTTATACGACTTTAAACGTAATAACGCTCGTAGTGAACTTTCACTGGAAACAATACATTTCTATAGACCACGGTACAGGAAGTAATAAGGAAAAGAATTTCCTTGTGAATTTCCTTTATGTACCTCCGGGATTCAACGTAATTCCAATGACTCTATTGCGTCCATCTTTAACGGCCGTTTCTCGCGCACTCTCACTGCGCATCATCCTAAAACCGCGATGACAAGTGCGAATAGCCAGAAATACGTAAATTTCAATACGGAGGACAATTTCTGACTTTAATTCGATAAAGCTCGAAGATTATCGTCAACGTGTATGAAAACATCATCACGCCCGGCAGGCGAGTCGGCGCAAAACAAACGGACACGCCGTACAGGCGTCACGCATAACGGCCAAAACTCCAAGGTCCAACTTACACGATGCGAACTCTTCCCGTTCTACCGCTGGAATTGATTAACGCGCCGAGGAATAACCGTAATGGGAAGTAACATAGGAAGGTATATCCGTACGGTTCGATTTCGAAAATCAAAGTAGAAGCAGCACCAGCAGCGAAAGTGTGTCGACAAGTATCTCAAAGTCAATCCGATAAGGATGCACCACCCCCATTTGCATTCTTGAGCGTGAAAGCCAGGCGGCATCTCGACGCTCGTAAACGCTTTACGTTAGAAACAACGTAAGTACTTACGGAAAATAACGGGTGTCTTGTTATCGTGCAATTATCACGTAACAATGTCCCGGCGTTCTTTAACGATCGAGAATTATATCAGAATCGTTATACGATAATCAGCTCTGCGGCGAACCGACTGACGGATGACTCATTGCCGTAGTTCGTTGCGTTCGGGCAGATACATGGACTTTGCAGCGTGTAGCAGGAGCTTTCGCACACCTTTCCGCTACGAGCGCCGCCGTCGGTACAAGCAACGTGCTGCTCCACGGAAGGCCTATTGCGAGGTTAGGTTACCCGTTGAAGTCGTTGCGATGTCCAAGGATAGGGAAACGAACGTTTTTCGTGCCTTTGATATTTCACGTAACCGACATGGACATGCTGTCTCGGTATTAAATTTACGTGCATTCACCGCGTTACGATTTTGAGGTTAGTTTCTTTGATATTACCCAGGCACCCATTTAAGATGGCTTCTGACTCATTCAGTCCTAAGGGGATAATGATAATAATTTTTTGTCTCTTATTCGATCGTCGTTTTCGTGTCGGCACGTTGCGGTAGGACCCGGTGCTAATAGACGTTGGTTTCGAGCGCGCCTTTACCTCTCGCACTGCGCTAGAGGATGGTCTTCACTAGAGCAGAGAGTCACGTCACCTGAGCCGACCCGTGGTGGTAGCTCCAGGTACAGCTGGTAGTAGGGGTAAAAAGGTATCGATGCGCAGTCCGGTGATCGCGAGCGTTGCGAACGGACGTTACGGACGGAGCTAATGGAAACCAGCTGTGAAAAATAATCGGAAACGTTCTGTCTGCTCGTAACTTCTTGGGTACCGGTGGGTCCTATTGGAGATCGGAACCGGGCGATCCTCTTGTCGTTGTCATTCGGTCGCAGGTTTATTTACTAATTTCACGCCGGTGAAACACGGTGGTGTGAAAATTGGATTATTTTTATTTACGGAATATATCTGACACTATCGCGACTCTGTCGGACGTTTCTGACCGTTCGGTGAACTTTGCGCGAAACTCTTTGCTATTGCCACTGAGACCTCGTTTAGGCGGCAAAACCGTACGAGTTTGAAGTTTACGAAAGAAAAGAAAAAAAGTAACTCGGGGACTTCGAACTGTCATTTAAAGATTGAAACTTTTGGCTGCTCTCGTATTTTCTGTCTTGCTGTAACCGGTGACACTGTGAATAAAACTTAGATATGTGCTCTTGGATTTAATCGTCTGGGTAAGTTTTCAATTGGCTTTCTCGATTTTCACTGTCCGTCGGTGCCCTTTCTTTTTTTCCTCTGTACGTCGTTACAGAGCGCTTTACGGCGCCACTGAATGTCTTAAGGGCCAGTGAGACTCTTGAGAACTTGATAGCATCCTGTGTATAAGGTGGCAGGTCTACATAAATAAGTAGCTCGCGCGGCGTTCGACTTTATCGTCGGGATAAATAGAGCTTTCCGTGCCGTGAGAAAAATGCGGTATAATCGTTTCCCGGTATTGTTAAGAATCGCCGGATGAAAAATGGAGGAATGCCGCGTATCCGCAGCGTTGCGATGTATTCGCCAGGGTTATAACACATATGTATAAGTACGTAAATACGTACTTGTGATTTTGCGCTGTATAACGTGTCGTTATGAAAAAGATGTAGTTTTTTTATTCCGCTTGAAAAAATTTTTTTTTCACGATTCCAAACTTTCGTTATTTTTGGCGGGATAAAGTTACAAATTTTTGTTTGTTTGAACTTAAATTACTCCAATTGACCTACGCGAATCAATCACTTCGGTATGGACGATATCGATGAAATTCGATCCTGAACGATTTTTCAATTTTCAATCGGTGATAATGGTATTCTTATCACGCGCGCGGATAAGAACTCGTCGAACGTCGATAAATTCGTTTGCTCGGAATTCCATGTCCAAAAATGTTATTCAGTTGGTATTGAACTTAAGTCGATCAAGGCCGATCGATCGATCCCGTTGCGCTGTAGTATCGATTAGATCGGTAAGACTGTCGCATGAATCGCGCGGCGGTTCGATTGCGCCGTGAATTCTCGTTCGCTCCTATTTTATCGATTGAAAAGAATATTTGATCGCGTTGCGCAAAATTAATACATCACGCGGTCCAACACGTGGATTCGATCGACGGTGCAAGAAGACAAAAAAATGTATGCCGATCTCGTAACCAGTGCCCTATAGAAACAATGGGTACCGATCGCTAAAAAAGAAAATAAAAAAATTGCCACGAATCTCTGTTTAAACGGTACGAAAAATTCAATGATAATTTTGACTTGGTAGCGAAAAAAATGTTTAATTTCATTTTCACGATGACACACCGGCATCAACTTTGCCTCGATAAGTAGTCGCGATCGAGATATTCGTTACTCCCACGTGACCTCAAAATGTCCCGTTTCGAACGGTTAAAGCAACAACGTCTAACGAACGACTGTTTTCACGATCATTAACGATCATTCGTTGGTCTCAGGATTCGAAATTATCACTGGTGCCAATGCTATCGCAAGATTAACCTTGGACTTTCTTCGATACCCATTAAAAGCCCTATCCTGCGCATGCGCCCTATCTGATCAAGCACCCATGGACGGCAGCTTAAGGGTAGTAAAAATGATCAGGCGGAAATTTAATCGATTTTGAAAAAAAGAAAAAAATAATTCGTCAGACACGTCACACAATATTAACTTGTAGAGATATCGGCCGCGAGAGCTACGGGACTCTTCATGGTTCGTAGAACAGAAATTGAACACTGGACGATTCTCGTCGATCTGTCGCTTGCAACATGCAGTTTTCTAGTTGCTCTCGCAACGATCGTACCGACTGGAAACGCCCGTTGTTTCCATATCACTTCCTGGGCCCCGGGTCGAAGGGGCCTTCCTTTCAGCATTTTCACTACGGTTAGACGGCGGTCCTGTCCCTCCTTACGAAACGCCACGTGTATACACTTGCAATTCAAGGCGTTCGATGTTGCCACACGTCGTCGTAGCATTCACGTACTTATCGTTGTACGTTAACGAAATTCTATTTTCTTACGTTCGTTAATAAATTCGAATCTCGCGCGCTTCAGTCTCTCACTGCTTGTACGTTTTACGTCGGCCTGTTTACTACGCGTCTCTGCTATTTCTCGCTACAAGCAGATTGGTCCTTCCTGTTGTCCGTTTTAGCGAATTTACTCGGGCTGACTCGCTTTCCCAAAACTAACATCGAAACGATCGAACCGCCATTCGACAGGCACGTACTGTGTTTTTTTTTATTCTTTGTTTCGTCCACGTAACGCACTATTGGGAACGTTCGAGAACTAATTGAACTCGAATCTTTAATTAGCCTCGACCACTTGTTCCATTTGTCTGTATGTATTTATACGGTGGGTTATTTCTTTTGAATTCTCTCTCCCACCGTACTGTTACTTGGAAACTCGCACGAATTTCTCACGAGTACGTTGAACGAGGCGAGCTCGTTTATCAACACGGGTTGACCTTGAATTTACTTCCGAATTCGACAGACGCGAATTTACCATTTTGTGGTGACAGTGGTAGACTTCTTATCTGGACGGTGTCAATATATGTACGTGTTATCGTCGCTATGTCTATAACCTGACCTGAAAATGTGGCAAGTCAGAAAATTGGAAAAAAAAAAAGATTTTTTTCGATAATATCAAATTATTACGACTAGCGTCGGTCAATTCGAAAATATCGAATTCCACAATTTTGTTAATAAATTTTTTTTTATTTATCACAGTTTTTTGCCTTCTATTTTCAATTCCGCTCAATAACTGTAACTAAATGGTGTAGTGTGGATTTAAGATTTTTTTTTGTCTTATCTATAAAATTTTTTACGACATTTCAATGTTTGAGTATCGACGTATCGATACGATCTTAATTATGCAATCGACCAGAGCCTAGGAAGTTATTGTAAATCTGCCCAAAGGATTTAGGAGTTGCCTCGAAAACGCCTTTTCTCGTATTTACGCTTACGTGAAGTAATATAAATGCGACTGACGATATCGAAACTTTGCCACGAGGTCAAACAGCGCACAAAGCACCATCGAATATTAGAAATGAAGTGTAATATTCGCGCGACAGATCCGGGCTAGATAACTGTGAAAGCGACCGTGCCACAAGGGGCCACCTGTTTCGTGACACAGTTCGTATCGCCGTTTAGATTTGAACTACCGAGGGCACCGTGGATAACCAATGGCTATGTCTTATTGTTAGCCGTCTATTATCTTAGAATCGATAA
>JARQSV010000435.1:648358-660673 GCA_030142285.1 Calameuta idolon
AATTATGCACGTTGTTGAATTTATTCGCCCGTTTCCCCCCCCCCCCCCCCCCGATCGATTTCGATCATCCCGCGATAATCGCATACCGATAACAATAGTAATGATACGCACGTCGCGTATATCCGAGGGCAAGATCGATCGGTAAAACAGTTTTTTTTTTTTCACCGAAACCAAGAGTGATCCGGAAATTAATGTTGAAATTTGCCGTGGAAATAATTTTCAGGCGAAAAAGGAATAACTTGCCCGAAGACAGATTGCACGCGAGCCTCTCGACGCTTTTTGCCCTTCCCCCCCGAATGCTCCCCATACGGAGATGCGGACCTTGCGTTCTCCTGTGTCCTTTACGATTTCTTCCTACTTACGCGGTTCCCCCTTTACTTCTTAACTCGTCTGCCTTTTCGTGCCGTTGGCGTCGCATACGAACGGTCGCTACGTAACGAGAGAGTGAATTACTTAATCGAAATCGAATACGGGTGTCCAATATATATATATATACATACATACACACACGTAGACGAGTCTCATTATTCTTAATTATACCGGCAGTTGCTATTCATCTCGTGGTCTGCATCACGAACAGTGAATGTCGATTGAAAGATTCGTGAGACTAATTATTATTGCTCTAATGAGTATTCGATTTATCTTATTATTGTACCATTATCGGGACGGAGTCGTATTTACGAAACCCACGCGCATCACCCTGATGACGATATAACGAATCTTAATGATTTCTATATCTATATATTTCGAACGATAGTCGAAAGGTAAGGTGGACAAAATATTCGACGTTATTTTTCCACTTTGTTCACGTCGCTCTGTTCGCTCCTATGTACGATTTACCGTTTGACGCGTTAGGGCGCCTCGGAATATTCGTCATGGTGCGCGCGCAGTCGCGAAAGAAGCGCGGCAATTACGAACTCTCGAACGGTCATTTCTCTTCTCCCGTTCGTAGATGTCGGGACGCGTCTGTTTCGCGGGGAACGGACGATCGACGCGCGCCACGGGGAACCCCCCCCCCCCCCGTTCCTCGGCAGATGTTATGCCGGATTCACAGCGTCGCCGTCATACTTTGGTAATGCTTTACCTTGATACCGCGTATAATTTCATTGATGACCGGGACTGTTTGTCATGTGTAGAAAAAGGCAAGGCCTTTCGGATTATTCATTATCTTTTCGAATAATCGTCAATGCAAACAGGCGAAGTAAGTCTGGGCGACGTCAAGCTTCGAATTAACGCGTCTCGTAAGTTCCTCTTGTATTCTCTGTTCGTCGAATGCCTATCGGCGTTCGTCATTCGGGATGTCGCTGGAAAAAAAAAAAAGAAATATGAACGCGGTGCGAAGAAACACGTTGGAAATTTTATCAGACGACGAAAACACGGACGCGCAACGAAAACGTCCTTCTGAAGTGCATTTATTATCGCTATATTCGCGCCTGTGTTTATGTATGCGCCAGGGCGATATATATGTATATACGAATGGGTGGAACGATGCAGCGATACATTTTTAGCACGTAATTTGCATATGACTTTGAAATTGCATTCCTTGGATACCTGACGATACCAATCCGTACTGTTATCACGTGTTATCAGACAATTCGTGAATCATCCGTGTCATGTTGTACTCGTGGCTGTGTACATGTATATATATGACTTTTGTGACTTGCCGTAAAGACGTATCGACATCGAGACGGCTGATGCGCTAATTTCCTTACTTGCAAAGGTCGCGCTTGTTATTGTCGTGAAACGTGTCTGCGTCGCCGACGCGGATGAAAAGCGGAAGTGGGAAAGAAAAGTGGAGCCTCGTGAAGTAACGATTATGCAGCCAGACAATGATTATCGTTCCTGGTAACAATGACGACGGTACGATCCCTGTGAGATTCCTAGCTCGACGCGCCCCTGGCGGCGGGTGCGCGAGCTACGAAGTTACCCAGAGGGCGCTGCTTCGTATACGAGAATCGACGGAGTTTCCGAAGTGAACAGTGCAAGGATATTCATGAGTCTTGCGACACGCGGACTAATGAGTGCAAAGCGCGTACCAGTAGTTGATCGAGCGACGGGTACACCAGGTATACGTGACTGTTGGTTATTCATGCCGGATTACGTGTCAACGTGAAAATGCTTGAAAGATTTTTGCCGTGCAATGGCGAAACTTCTATTTCTATTCGATGACATATATTTTTCCGTGTAGCGTGGACGAGACGCAATCTCCTTGGAGTTTAACGTGTTTGTTAGGTTAGGTTGGTAACTTGTGCCGAGTGTAAATAAGAGTAAAAAAAAAATGTATCGAACGACCAATCGCGCGTCTATGAAAATTTGCCTGAATTTCGTGACTCTCTCGCTCTTCGTAGTGACTATTGTTATTGCATACGCTCTCTCTCTCTCTCTCTCTGGTACAATACGGAGTCTATTCGCTGTCTCGTACTCGGCCATTGATTATCCTCGCGAGGCGAATGATCCTTCGGATTCCAGGCCAATGAAACCTAACGATCTCGATCTGCCCGAGGCCCGTAACCTGTTGCAATCCTGCCGAAGAGACAGTTGGCCGCTTTTACCTCGACCCTCGTATCCCCGATGCGTCCTTACGGCAAAAGCGATCCTGACAGTTGCCATTAGAATGGTACATCGATGATTTACGTTTCGAACTCGTGCACCTTGGAGGTTATGTTCGTTCCGATTGAATCGCGTGGAATACTTTCACGTAGTTTACCGGCCACGTGACCTTATCGGAGGACCTTTTCGAATCCGTAAGTTTCCGGTTTCCCGTGTCCCGTTGAATTCATCCGGAAGTCGGATGGGTACACTGGGGACACGTTTTGAAAATCTTAACAATGTATATTCGAGGCGGTGAGTCTTGCGGTGATCGCTTACTTTTTACTTTGCGACAAGGATGGGTTCTCATGAAACGGAAACACGCGGAACGTGTTTTCATCGACGCGAGAGTGTCTCCGACTTCATTCCCGAGGTCAGCCGGGAGTCCCTTTCGCAAGAACGAAACCGCGCCATGAAAGCTGTCGCACCAGATTCGCTCATAATTGGGTCTGGCTTTTGCGAGAAACTACATCAGAGCGAGTTATACGAAGCCCGTCGTACGCAGAGACACACACGTCGTGTCACGGTTGCGCAGTGCGGATGGGCATCTGCTGCTGGCTGATCTCTTGTCGCAAACGCGATGAAAGTACGTACCAATCGGACGACCACTTTTTATCCTGCTCGAGAAAGGGCTTGGATCTCTTATGGGGAACTCTTGGGACCTTGCCGCGCGACCGCTTCTTGCTACTTTGGGGGGCATTCCTGATGGATTTGGGACGGACGCCTATACGTGCTTATGGACGCAGTAGGACGCGTCCTTATTCCCGTGAAGTTTTAGTAAAAGTGTTTATACGCGTCGTCACTCGTTCCTTGGGGACGATCGAGACTTGTGACATATATATATATATATATACACGCACACATATATGTATGTGCATATATATGCACACAGATAGCATTTACTAACGAAAGGCAACTGTGATATATTGTTTAGATGCCATTTGGTGAATGATGCAAAAAAAAAGACAAAATGGCGTATCGTCGTATCTGCTTAATTTTTTTTTTTCATTTCGAGTAAGAGAACGTATATTCCTTGAATCTTTAACTTTTTCCACCGACCAAACTCTGCGTCGCTGGTATAACTTTTGTTCACGCTTCTTCCGATCCTGCCGGACTTCGCGACAAAGTCGCTTGAATGACGCTCGGGAGCCGGTAAAACGGCTTACGAAGTTTGACATGGATTTCGATGCCGGGACTCATTGCTGTTCCATTAGCACCTGTCCGTAGAAATCGCGTCGTGGATATAGCCGTCGTCGTTACCACCGACAATGAGCATAATCATTGCACTAACGAATTTTTATCTTCATTCGTAATTCGCGTCGGTAAGGTGGAAAACTACACGTCGTTTAAGAAATAAGCCAATACCGATAATAATTTTTTTTATCGTAAAAGAACAGATTGCCAAAATTTTTGAAAGGGTCCAGTTAAATTGCCAAGACTTTGATACCTTGTGCACCTATCATACGTATATATATAATGGAAACATCACGTCCTCTCTTTTCGAAATCCCCCGTCCCGTTTATATAGCCCTGACCTCCACGGTTTACTTAGTCCTGTTTTGTGATATGCTTAAGCCGTCTGTTAAGTTAAGGTGAGTAGCCTGAAGCCCCAAGGCAATGACCTTGCTCGGGAGACTCTTCTCCATAGATATATCCTCCCAGCATCCTGTTTATATACCATTTTGTCTGCAGCGCTCGTAAATCGAAATCATCCGCGCAGTACCTTTCGGCAATTAACGTGCTAATTGGATCCGCGGTAGCTATTGACATGACTGTATGTACATATGCTATGTAATCGCACACACACACACGGACAGAAAAAGTCACGTGTCCGTCGTTCAAGGTATAAAATAAATATCGTAAAAAAAAAAAAAAAAAAATTCACATTCAATAACAATCGCAATTCCGATCTCGGTCTTTGCCATATACGTATCTCTTGCCACGTTAAATTCGTAAATCGAAAGTATCTTATAATTTACATCGCGCCACTTCGTTCTAACGTTATCTGGATTCCGAACGAGTCCCGCGCGTAAGAATCACACGCGTTCAAGACGCCAAAGGACGAAGACTGTCTGACCTGCGGCATTAGATATAAATGGGAAGGGGGGAGGGGGGAGGGGGGGAATAACGAAAATTACAAATTGTCCATCACGAATATACATATGTATACCTATATATACTGTTGCGCAATAAATAACGAGAGTTCGAACAGCCAATCATATTCAGGATCAAAGAACTCTGTCTGCGATTTCAATTGTAACCGCGCGTATGAAATATCTATTTGGAATCCCGTACGAGGACTTTTTTATTTTTCTTTTACATATTTTCAATCGATCAAGGGTCGCTGGCCGTTAAGTAACAACGTTACGAACACTCGCAGCCCAGGAACATGTCGGTCGTTCGGGAACACGTTGCTGCTTTCTAGTAATATAACGCGCGGGCGACAAGCTCCGATGTCTATCGGCTGCCAATCGTCAAAGCAACTATTTAAGACAATTGGACAGTGCCGACCAGAGTTTGGCATTTGAACGATGGATTTCGCGTGTATTTATGTGCATATGGCGTATCAGCGAATACGGCAGTACGGTTTTAACAAAGTCGTAGATTGCAGGTGGCGCCACCTTGTAATGTATTTCCTCGGTGGTTACCCGAAGCATTCGCCACAACGTTAATTCCCAGTACCCACGTGCACGGTCCGTACGTATGCATTCTATAGGTACGGTATAGTGCCACGCACGAACTAACATAAGAATATACACGTAACGGGCAATGGGATCGTAACGTAACGCATTGCAGATGAAACGGTGCTGCTATATACACGGAGGCGCATAACCTACGCTTAACAGCCTGCAGGCATATCGGAGTTATGTCTACTCTGTTATACGTAGCTGTGGCCTTATGGCCGGTGGAGCGTGTCTTCCGTGAAGAAAGCTTCTCGATCCTTTCTAGGATCGAGTTGGCGATCTTCTTATCGAATTCTTGGGATACTGTCTCGCGTTATCTTCGAGCGGATAAATACATTTGCAATCAGATGTACGTGTCGTTATCGAGTTCTCTTTGATATTTTGATAATGCGATTGCTGGACTTGGTTTGTAAATGAAAGACATGATTTTTATCACGGTTGAGGCGCATTTTTTTTTTGGAATTCCAGACTTACCCATTGATCATGTTGGGCGGTTCTTTCATAATTGATAAGAAGACAAAGCTGGATCTGGTATTTATCGATAGGATTATTTAATCTACATTGGCGATTAATACATTGGCGATCAGTCTCTTTCAGTCGACGTTGATAGTGTCCGTCGGCAATCGGCTTCAAAATTGTATCGACAGGCCCGTTTTAAACGATGCTATATCCTGTTGGTGCCTGTCTGTATATTTTGCGTTGTTTGTTGCGTAATCGCATATTCAATAACTATGAAATTTGAGGAGTTTGGTTAATTGTGAGAAAGTGAACGGATGCAAGGAAGGATAAGAGTCCGATGCACTTTGAATATTTGTTGCGTCACCAGGGGAACGTTACGTCTGCGTATGAGAATTGTCTGTTCCTCGTGGTGACGTAATTTTCGACGTTCCTTGTTTACTCTCGGTCACGTTCCGCCACCCCGGAGCAAAGTTCAACTCGATAAATCGTTTGCGCGCGCGAGCCTCCCACCGCACGCGCGTGCGACGTCCTAACCGTGTTCTCTACCTGGTCTTGTTTTCGTTGCCTCCAACGCCACTCTCCGCGAACGCCCTTGTCAGGAATTTAATCTTTGATCTTGGCGGTGGTCGCTGCCGCCATTGTGAAACGGATAGTCGAGACGCCACGATATGTATACGTGTATGCTACGGCGCAAACCACCCACCCACCGTATTACGTATAGTTACGCCGACGCTGCTGCACTCTGGCGGTGCGCCACGGAGAACAGAATTGCGTTCTGCCTGTTGGGCTTTGCACGCGAGCACGAGGGTCTCGTGCCGGAGCTCAATTTCAGATTATAACCTCTTCGCCGCGCGCACGTTTTATTCCGCACGCCGTGACGCGTGCCGTCCGTTTTTACCGTGTTCCCTCTTCTCTTTCTTTTACACGGTTGGTGACTCTTCCTTATTATGCGTCGGTGAAATACACGTAGGACGATCCTCGTGTCCTTTACGTGCGCCATATGGCTTGTGGGAATGACGCTTGCTTCCCGGCAGAGACATAACCTTCCCGAGTTTCGTACGGACTGCCGATTATCGCCTTTGTGGTGTTATTACTGACGCGTCAGTTGTAGATGGCGACACTAGTCTCAGACCTTCCCGGCAAGGCGTTATGGCCGCGATTGTTGTGTCTGCCATTAGAAAAAGTCACGGCGACATTGCAAGGTTGTAATCGTAATGACGATGCAACCGCACGCGGTCGATTATAATAACGACTCTTCGTCGAGAGGATCTACCGTCGTAATACAGTCGTTAATATACATTTCTCAAACGCGATCTCTCGGTCTCGCGACACATACCGTGTAAATGACGCTTGGAGAATTCTCGAAGGTACGATTGGAATATTCAAACTTTAATACGTACGATGTACCATGAGCAATAACAATTGTCGGTAACGCGACGAATCTTTCTCTTGTATGCTACCGGTAATATTACCATGGGTATATAGTGATCGTTCTGCGAAATTGCATCGCACCACTTTCTCCGTTAATTTGCACCAACTGTCAGACTGGATATCTGGTAGTCTAAGCTACAGGCACGAGCTTGTCTTATGGCTGTCGGATACCATCCAACTTTATTCGCAGTTTAATATCAACCCGGTAAGACCTCGAACTTTGCTTATTGTATATACGTTATTTCGTAAAATCAAAACAATTTTTTTTTTTTCTCAAACTACCATAGCATTCTTGTTAACCGTGCGTATCTTTACGACGAGATATTATTCATGCAATTTACCGTTGTGTCATAAATCCGTATGTATACGTTGCTTGTGAATTCACGAATCTGAAAATTCTCGTTGACCTCGTTCAATGCTGATGAATTTCACGTAATCGGGAGACAGGGCGGGTGTCTCGGCATTCGTGGTGTAAACAATATCGTCACCGTGTTCAATTTATAAGGATTTACAATGTTACATTACGCGTACACGGTACTTCACGTGCACGAGGAAGCGAGAGGGAATCGAGGTGTTTTTCTTTCATCGAATCAGCGATTTCGTTGTTAATTAGAGAGAAAGTAGGACGCTCGATCGTTATTCGTTAGTCTCGTCGTCAAAACGACATACGGACTGTAAGAGGACTGAAAGACACTCTGTACAATGGCGACAGAGTGAGCGAGAAACATTGAGAAAGACAACAACACATTCGACCGGCCGAACCACTTTGACTGTCATGGCGGATAAGTTTGAATTTCAATACTCCCGCCAATTCGGTATCCATAGTTATATTCCATCCCAAGAAAAATTTCCATTAGTCATTCTCATTTCCCAACGTGCCTTCCTCATTGATTGTACGTACAGTCTCACAGGGTCGTTCGTTTATCGAGAACGAGGATCGACCCACTGAATAAATATAAAAATGGCCTAGAGAGACACCCAACGACATAATAACATAATAAGAATAATAACATCGGTACGAGTTTTACCTTACTTGGAATTAGTGTCGATGTCGCATCGCGCGAGTCATTGATACCAATTCGGTTCGCGTTAAGTCAAAATGGCGGCGCTGGGACCTAAATCAAAATTCCACCGTCACTTCTAACGTCTCCTGGTACTCCTGGAAAATAACTTCCGCGCGCGGCCACCTGCAGTCACGAAAATGAAACGTATTTCAAAGCACTAGGTAAAACCGTACGGTTATTCGCTCTCGCGGCTGAATTCTAATCGGCGTTACGTAATTCGCTGCTCTATGCGTGCAAGGAATGCCGACGATCGTTGTTACGGTCGCCGTGTAATCTTCTTGCGCTGTGTAAAGTCATGCCACGGCTATGAGGAGAGTCATGACGCGACGGAGGTCCTCTGTCCAATAAAGCCCTACCTCTCGTCCGAGCGATCGAGTTTCACTCTACCTGCCAGCGGGTTCCGCCCGTGTCGTTTCCTCGTTCGATGCGATTTCTTGCGTGTCGCTCGTTATGCAACATCACGCCAAAGAACGAAAGTCGTGGGAGTATCGAGCTGGCTGATGTGCAGAGTTTAAAAAAGTTATCGCACTTACGTACTACAGGGTGGAGTTTCAGGACGTACTAAGAAGGCGGGTAACTACGTACGCGTACAGCACCTCCGTAATAATTAGCTTTTTTTTTTTTTTTAAACACTTTCAGTCATTTCACTTATATAAACTTAGACTGACCGAACATAACCTTAACTGACAACTGTCCAGAACGCTACGTGGAATATTCGTGTCACTCTTGATTTGTATGATCGTCGACGCGTGTCAAAATTCGTTCTCACTCGATTCTCGTCGCGCGTAAAAAGAAAGTTTATGTACTTTTGACATATAGGAGTTAGCAATCACGGGTTATAACCGTCCGCAGAGAAGGACTTTACATGTTGTTTGCTGATCCTTGCCGGTAGATGGCAGGTCGTTCTTTCAGCGCTGCATGCCGGGGGACTTTAGGTTAAGGTTAGAAAAGGAATAACGCGCGGTGCGGAGAGAGAGAGAGAGAGAGAGGGGGGAGAATAGTCGTTAGAGAGAAGAAGAGGAAGTAAAAAGAGGGAGAGGAGGAGGTGGGTTAAGAAGCGCCGGAGGTGAAGTGGAGGAGCCTTCGGTGGTAGAGGAATCTGTACTTTTTGTCGCGTCCTTTCCTACGGTGCAGGTAGATTCTTGAACGCGTCCTTTTCTCTCTTGGCTTCTCCGTTATCTCGTTCCTTCTCCCTCGCGCCCATCAACCTCGTCACGTAGCTCTGTCTCCCTCCGAGGCCACCTCCTCGCCAACTACCAGGCGTCCTGGCTTTCACGCAGCTGTGTCTCTACGTACTTACCTACCTATATAGTGCCTATCTACCTTCCTATCCCGAGGATTCAGACCCACGGCCACCTACCTCCCAGTACTCTCTCGGCTGGATTCTCTGCGAGGAGGTCGCGTGCAAGGCCACTACGGGCGTTGCCCTCCTGTGCCCGATCCCATATTACATGTTCACGTATCCAAGCGATGCCTGCCGATTCCCTTCCCCAGGAAATCGATTCCACCGATAACTTTCATCCAGCCCGACATCGAACGTCGGATCATCAGACACACCTGACAAGATCCTCGAGTAACTGTCGACGCTGCACTCCTGGATCTTCTCGGATATCCGATGCCGCCATGTTGCTTTCTAATCAGACCTCTCGCTGTACACGACCCTTACACATTTTCACTCGAAAGTTTCCCACCTTAGGCTCTTGCCTTACTCATCGTGAAAAATCATCGTGAACGTCATTGACGATTCTAACCTAACCTAACTTAACCTCCAATTCAACTAAGTCATCTTCGTACATACCGAACGTCCATGTCCTTTCTACGCGGATCGACCGGTTATCCCGTCGTCCATATGTTTTACTTCGATTCTCAAACCTCCAGTCGCGCACGTGTGCACAGTCATTAAGTATTACGAGAGACGTATCGCACTGCCGTGCGGTCGCCGACAATCGTTTTGCATGTCCACCTTACTGTTTCTATATGCGTGGATATATCGATAGTCGTACGATTCTTCAAAGATAATTATTAATTCTAACCTTCTTGGTCGCGTCCACAATGCATTTTTTTTTTTTTTTCATGGTCGCTCTGTCTACGTTTCTCGCGTAACGCGATGAAAAAGCATTTTTCAATTTTTTCTTACTCCTACAAGCTGATACCCTGCGACAGAGAGTCGAGCGTCGTCTTCACGGATACGTCGCACACGGCTTATGCAAATATTTATATTTCTACTTGTCGCGTAGCCTGTTTACCTACAACTCGGGTACACCGCGTGATAAGAGTTTCGCTACAGTACATTCGTGAGTCTCTTACCGAGCCATAGGTAGACGCTTCTTCGTGCTGGATTCTCGTTGAGGCTGTTGGTTGCACGAGAGAGGATAAAGTCGGCCGACGGGCGTCGCGACGGGAAATAATCATTCCGCAGGTATATTATTACGATGGAATTTGTGATTGGGGCGGGGGGGGTGTGGGAGATACACGACTCGTTAGATTCAAACTGGTAATATTTTTAACGAGTGCTTTATTCTTGCCAAATTACCAAATTTCATTAATGGCTGACAGTTTTTTGCGTCACGAAAATTCGAAGACGTGCGAATTGTTACGCGAACTCTCGTGAACTCTTCTCATAGCTCCGATAAGCATCTCGGTCGAATTTAATTTTTTACGTATCTGCCTGGTTGTGTTCTGACTTAACTCATTAACAGGCAATTATTTAATTGCTTGTAATAGGATGTATTTTTTTTTTTTTTTTTTACATACGACCTTCATACTCGAGACACAACAGCTGGTGCTTTGGTATCTCGTGTGCTCTGTTAATTAATTAATGTTAATGACGATCCGGTGGGATTACGTTTCGTGGTTATGCGATATCGCGCAATTGAGCGTCTCCGAATTCGTTCGGCGACGAAGGGTCGAAGAGAACGAAGGTTAAGCTGAATCGTCGAGTCGTCGATTAACGCGTAATTCGAAATTTCGGGTCGATTTTATTGTTTCTTGGCTCGTTGCGATTCCCTCGGTCGTTGTGAATTTGAATTTCCCGCCGTTACTCTGTCTCGTGCCGATCGTAGAGTTTCAAGGCGATTGCACTTCGCGTTTACGACTACGTCACTTTGTGTATCAAGATTACTTGGGCCTTTATCGTCGGATCTTAATTTCACGGTGACTAATTAGCTCGAACGAAGACTCGAGCAACGCGCTTTGAATTTCACGGATTCTCGGGCGATTTATACGCGGCGAATCGCGACTCTGTCGGTAAGACCGCGAGACTCTCGCGATGGAAAGTAACGTTCTGTCTTTAACTGGAGCTCGAGTTTATTTAACCTTGAGATGAATTCTTTTTTTTTTTTTTTTACAATTGCGTCAATCCTCAATGAAATTCTGAATTATTTATACTCTTTATAGGCAAACACCACGTGCGCGTAGCTGAAATTTCAAAGTGCGCTATGACGTGTTTATTTCGTCGGATCAATCAGCGTCCTCGAGATCATATGAATTTCCACGCACCTTTTCAGCGATGAATATTTGAAAAAGAATTTCTTTTTTTTTTCCCCCCCTATACGATTAAGCCGAGAGGATTGACGCGCGGGGACTGAAAACTTGTACGGTCCTGTAATTATTGCCTTCCTGCTGGTCTACCATTATCTCGAACGTGTAAAGCCGACATTGACCGTTGGCAAAGACGATCGTCATTGGCCTCCTGATACGCTTTCTTGGGCCGATACCAACCATAGAAGAAATCCTTCCAGTCGACTAGGCAACTTAAGAAATATACCTCTTTTTTTTCTCAACGTGGGGCTAACCTGAATATTCTGTAAAGCAACGAGAGAGAGAGAGAGACAGAGTTACGGATAGGTAAAACATAAAAATAGAGAGTGACGGAGAATTAAAAAATTCGCAACAGATTGCACAGAATCCCTGGACCCCTGAGAATTACAGATCGCTCAATTAAAACTCTGCGACAATATCTCGCGGACATTTAATCTTACTTTATTTTCAATTCTCACTGGACTTGTTCCGCGGACTGTCAAATTACCCACCCGCCACTTCGGTATAATTAATGGTAATGTTGTCACGAGGTAATTTTCAAAAAGAAAT
>JARQSV010000435.1:660773-718588 GCA_030142285.1 Calameuta idolon
ATATATATATATATATACGTATGAACGCAGGTATAAAACTTTTCTCCGTTCCGCAGCAAACGTGCCTTCTACCTTTTCTCGATCCTCCTCGCAGCTGCGTAGACTATTGCGCAAGAGATTGTCACCCGTGTTGCTCGGTTATACGAAATCCAATCGTTTAAACCATAGAAGGCAGTTACGCACGTTCTTTATAACGATCCTTTAAAGTTACGTAAATTATGCAACGGTCCATACCAGGCGTATACATATTTATACAGCAGTTACGTAACCGACGCCCGAAGCCGATGCATAAGGAAGGGGGGGGGGGGGGAAGGAAAACAGGGAAGAATCGAATATCAAAGCACTCGAGAATTTTAGTGTATACTTACTTCGAGACACGGATGCATGTACCATTTGCATCGGTGCTTGAGGACTTTCTTTTGCTATTACTCTGTTCCAATGTCGTATTCGATTGCTGACTAGGCGCAGGTATGTATCCACCATATGACTTAGAAGCGAAATGGATGTTAACGATTTTGTACAGCTGTATCGTATTACGCTGCATTTATCATTCCCTGAATCCTTCCATGTCGATTTCATCGCGACTGGCTGCTGTGATTTTTCATCGTGTCGTATATGTCCCATTGGAATCTGCTTGGAAGATTATTGACCGAGTATCGGTTTACGTATATTTTATGTAACTCCTTGTTTATGGACGAAATGGGAGAAATTGGCGGGTATAGAAAAAAAAAAAAAAAAAAAAAGATCGAGCAGAAGTTTAATTTCAGGCTTGGCGCGAATGTCGCGCCTATCGAAAGTAAAAAATATTTTTCATTCGTAATATTATCGTCGTTATCATATCGAACGGATTACTTCGTACGATCGATCGATTTTGATCGATCGACGTTTGTCGATCTTGAGTTTGAATGACATCGGTATTCTTACGCCGAGTAACGCCTACTCGACTTCAGTGATTCTTGTAAGATATTGCCTGTGTGTGTGTATATATATATATATATCGACGTGTCTTCTACGTACGTCAACAATGGCTGGATGAAAAGACGCGACCGGGTGGCGCTCGTGAAAGAAAGCGGACGTGAAAGTTTTGTCGCGCTTGTCCTACGAGACGCATCAGCCTTGGACAGGCGGAGGCCTCTTACCTCAGACAGTCCCGAGGACGCTCTTGCCTTTCCTCTTTGGAGAGGTCAGGTTCGTAACTCGATTCTCCTGTCAGTCAGTCTCTTTATCCGCGAAGTACGTTTGTCTCTCGATAAGTCCTAAGCGGCGCGACTGTCTCGCCGTCAGCCTTACAGTCTTGTTTTCCGCCATTTCGACGACAAGATTCCCCATTAACATACAATGCGACATTAAACCAGTGAAATTCGAGGCGACGACTAGCCGACCGGTTAGGAATTCGAAATTCGCTCCGACGATGGTAACGACGACGTGCGCGTTAAACAGGTGAGGTCGAACATATTATGGATCCTTGATACATATATATGTATTTTCGATTCGCTGAGAATTTCAGGCACGTGATCCTGGCCGTGTACCGTAAGGACGTACTTGGTTATGACCTCTGTTAATTGATCGAATGACCCTGCAAGACCAGGTGACTTTGTCGCGTACGGTATAGGAACCTACTTACCTCCTTCGCTCGTTGGCCTATTTCATGTGTTGTGGATTTTTGAAAAATTTAACCCTCCTGATTTTTATGTAATAAAAACATTTACGGTTTCTCTCTTGCCACTCGTTCGTTAATTTACTTTCGTTTATCGTCAATGCCAAACGGATCCTCGCCGCAAATTCAGCTGCGAAATTTGTCAACGCTTCCCGTTTACCTTACATCTGGTCACGTGCCGAGACTCGAGTCTGACGATTATTTGTTTCAGGGTTAAAGACACTCGGCGAGTCTTCGCTTACCGTCGCTCTACGTTTATCGAGAAAGTTCGTGGTTAAAATTACCCACGACCTCTTCTTGCTTATGTTTCTCGATGACTTTTTTTTTATAGTCGGCGGGGGTCGTCGCTACCTGGTACCTTTTTATTTTGCGCTCTGGACACCTACTGTACCCAACTGGGACAGGCTTTATGAGTATTTCTTTGTTGTACAGTGAAAAAGTTATTATTATCTCATCGGGGACGCCTGTTCGTCTCTCCGGTGCCTTGTGCGCGTTGGATATTACATATTTGAAATTATATATCGATAATCGTTCGATCATCGATGTACAGTCGAAACAAACGATTAATCGTTACAAGTCGAACCGCACGATTTTGCCTTTGGGTACGAGGCTAGAGTTTTGACTATGGTCAATTTGTATTCTTCTCGCTTAATATACTTGGGGACACCCATTGCCTGCGTAACGAGAGATTCCGAGAAGTCGTCGTTTACCTTCGTTCAATGATAATCTATGACGTGTAGCTATGTTCATCACGAACCAGTGTCATATGTGCTATATGGAATTAGGCATGGTCGATACGTATTGTGAACAACGTGTTTTACTGCTGGACATACGAGTGGTACGTACGTTGGTAGTTGGCACCCGTGAAGCAGGTGCATCGCGTACAATGTATGGGCGAGAGTCAGCAGACAGTGAATACATACAATATATATGTATATATAACTTAAAGCAAAGTCTCGTATGTGTGTCCCGTGTCGAAAGAAAAATTTCTGCGAAAGCTGCGTAAGGCCAATGCTCGCGTCGCAATGCATTATGGGCAACGTGAACGTCAATTTTCTCCTTTGAAACTTTTGAAACGCGAGGTATCGTATTGGCCGCTTATCGCTCGCTGATAAGACACGCGAGTATGCACGAGCGATTTGAATATCGATTTCTATCGATCTCATCGATAAGAATTATCGGTCTCTGGCAAAATAAAATTTGTAATTTATAATTTTTTTATAAAGTCATTAGCATCAGTCTCGTATATATGCTTACGCAACGCATTTATATGAAATTTTCAATTTCTTGGAAAAAAAAAATTTTTTTTGAGGTTACCCACTACGCTTTTTGTATCTTTCTACGTTTTTGGGTCATTTCACTTGTTTTTAGGTTACATTTCTGTCTTTTTTTTTATCGTACACAGTTTTCGGTCTAATGGGACATACGTGTATCATCACGCGTGTAACTGGTGCATGAAATTTTTGGGGAACTGTATACACGTATATATGTATATCGTACGGATTCACAAAACTCGTTTCCGACCTTCCGGCTCGATTCTTAACGGTGGATCTAATCTGAAAGCCTACTTAAAGAACTCTCAGCCATTAGCCCACTTTAGATTCCTTCTCTTATTCCTTGCCTTTATTTTAAAAAAAAAAACTCTCTTTCTTGGAAACTCACGCTTATCCTGTCTCCGTTTGTCATGCACGCGGAATACGAGTTTCGCACTGTGAAAATATACCGAGTATAACCCCGTGCCGTTGGCTCCTTAAGGCGGCACCATTGTCTTGCTCGGAAATATGTATGTAACCACGGAGAAATCATGGGCTTACGTTTTATTACAGTTATGTGAAAAAGATTTTACGTCATTATGTCCAAATTTATCAATCCTTTCAATCGTGCTTTTATCCATTCGGAATACGAATTCAGTCGACACGTGCGATTCTGCACGAGACGAGATTAAGAGTGTGTGATATATATATATATATATAGTGCACGTATGTGAAAGCACACATATATATATATAGTATATAGGTGAGACGAGTCCTACAGCTTCGGGCTTCGGCCTTCCTAAATTCCAGCCTGCATCCCGTTACTCCACCTGCCCGGACACCTTGAAAAATAATTGTCCGCCGGTACAGTAACGTCGTAGCCTATGAAAAGGGACAAAACTTTGTCAGCCGATAGCTACGTATACTGAATGGCATAGGCACGGTAGGAAATTCTCTCTCTTTGTTAAACAAACATAGAAGCCCAGATATTACTGGTTTCATGAAAAAAAAAAAAAAAAAAAAAAAATCCATGGAACTTCCTAAGTGGTCGGGATACCCAGGTTTATCTTGTAGCAAGAAAAATTCCACGAGGACATAGAAGTCCTGGGAACGTGTTCCTTTTACGCGTTTAGAGCGAAGACTAAGAAGATGCCAAGGGAATTTACCAGGCCGACGTAGAGTCGCTCCTCGGTAATTTCCCGATTTTTTTTTATATTTCCAGAAATTGGAATTTTTGTAAAAAAAAATTTTTCTCAAGGATAAATACTTCGTGCTGCTTTACGACGCCATTTTTTTTTTTTAAGATGCACTTCCCGTTTCTTCTTCTTCCTCCTGCTCCCCCTCCTTCGGGTACACCCGGCGATCCGCTCGCTATTCATCCAAGTGACCTGAGGTAATTATCAAAGTGGGCCTGGGATATTACGGATCGCCAGTAAAACAAGAATTAAGTGTAACGACTCTGCACATACCTGTGGCCGCGTTAGAACCGGCTATTTTGTCGGAATTATAAGTGCAACGCGAGACCGCAGCGACGTTTAATGTTTCGCGTAGTAGCGTCATCCAGGCGATAACATGAAGTTAACCTGACGTGACGTTTAACCGCAGATTTTCAAAGTGCACGAAATACATGCGAGTCGAAGCTCCTGGATTGCAGTTCAATCTAACGTAATTCAGTAGTCGGAAAGAACCCACTACGACTATTTGCGAGTATCGAGTCACTCGGCAAACTTAATTAATATAATTATCGATTTTATACGAAGAATCCGGTCGTTATATATATGTATATACACCTTACGAACGAATTGAACCCACTGAAATATATATATATATATATACATATTTCATTGCATACCTTACGCGCATCTGTACTACCTATATTATATATATATATATATACTACGTAATTGTACTACCGACAGTGGCGCCACTGCGTTCGCTCGGCGAACCAAGTAAAAGACTCTCTCGCGTATATCAAGTCCAGTTACCAGGCGGCAAAGATACGCCAATTGCGTGCGCGAGTATTTTCTTATTGATTTGCCTGGTATGAATTAACTTCTCCTTTTTATATGCATTCGTACCTTTCTTTTTACTGAGTGCGCAATCGAGCATATTCCTCTCCGAGCGAATGAGGTTATGTTTTGTTGTTTTTTTCCACACGCGCATACATTAACACGCAGGGCACGCTGCACTTTTGTAGTTTCATAGAAACACTCTCTCCGCATGACTCTTTGCTTTTGTACGCTGTTCCTATGTATGACGTATACATCTGCTCCACGTTCTCAATGACTCTGGTACGTATCGCCGATCCACGATAAGATCTCTTTCGGATAGCTCCTCGGCGTTACGTAACCTTCTGACACGGGCCGATTATACGTTCGAGAGAACGAAGCTTAAGACAACGGGAGAAAGCCGATTCTGGTATATAAGAAGCGTCCAAGGACTGGAATAGCATAGACCAGGCATGGCCGGCTGTGTAAGGTCTGTCGGTTCGATGTAATTAGTTTTTTGAATTTTTTTTTTCTTCTTCTTTCTTCAAATAAGAAATTACGAAGGCTCTTGACTCTTATACAGTCCGCATGGCAGTGAGGTTAAGTAACACGGTTTGAATTTCCCGCCAGATTTAACGTGTCACGTTCGTATACGAGAAACGATCGTACAGCTCGTACGGTCAATGCGATTACGTGGAAACTACATTGTAAACAAAAGTTTTTTATTAACGAAGAACGTTCGTTCCTATCTCTATGGTCCGCGTGAGATACGGGCGTCTTGGTATCTTGCAATTATGTAAAGAATTACGTCTCTCGGGTGGGTATACACAGATCTCTGGGACTTATGTAAAACGGACGGACCCAATTTCTCGCATACGCAGACACGGGTAGTCCAGAACAAAAATTAAAATATAAATTTTATCGTCATTTTACGTAGTCACGCGTCACTTTTGCCATTGTTTTGAAATTCTTTTTTTTTTTTACTTTCATACATTCATTCATCATTTTATCGTATATTTTATGCCTGCATATCCGTATGCATATTCGTATATCGTATGCATATTCTTTGTATACATGTATACATATATATATTTCAAACTAATACAACGTACTGCTATGCTCTTTCTTGACGGTACGTAACACGTTAAAATAACATTGTCACGCGTTACCGCGCACAATCCCCTTCGCGATTTGTATACAAGAGACGTGCGATCCGTTAGGAATCGAGGTACCATAAGCTTCACGGATGATTATATCGTTACGCGATTCACGTTAATGTTTCGAGTTCGCGGAACGGATTCGTCGATGAAAATACTATCCTGCTTACAACTGACGGTGACAGGAGCGATGAAATTCACCTGGAAATAAGACAGTTTTTTTCTTTCGGCCGGATCTTTTGGCTTCGGCACGAACGACGACGGACGACCGTAAGAAACGTTTGAAGTTATTTGAACGTTCGGAGAGGCCACTGAATCGAAGAAATGAGCTCTCGGCCGTTACGGGCAGCCATGTGTACAGTAGGTTTCCTTTCTGACTTCAAATCGAACGGATCATTGCAATGGGATACGGCCGAGCCAGTGTGTCTGTTTGCGCGTAACTTTGAATCTCGGGCTTAAATATGTATGTATATATATATATATATATATATATATATATATATATATACGCCTATGGTAACCAGTAACGGGTAACTGATCTGTTACACTAAGATATATGATAACGTCGCGCGAGATTGAGTTGTAGGAAACGATTCGAGTTTGTCTCCTATGGCGTCTTCCAGGTATCGATAATCAATAGTCGATCGTATTACATATCGGTCAAGTAGTGTCATTATCAAAGAAACTCCTCATCCCTTAGAAATAATGTATCGTCAATTAATTGATATTTGAAAATGATATCGTATGACGTATATATATATACATATATCTTATTGACGATCTTTTCAGACAATGATAACAGTACGAGGTATTTCGAAAATTAAATTTTTCTAATAAAAATTTAATTTCAATTAATATTTTATTTGAATATCGATTGGTATGGGTAATTAATAAAAAATTTGACAACCCTTCACGATCTGTACAAACAGTTCTGCTCGATCGGTCCAGAATCGAATGCTGCCTTTATTTTTCTATGCGAATTGTTTTATCCAATATTTCTTACGTCTATTTCGTCCGCGACTTTCTGTAATGCCCTTTTTTTTTTTATACGGCGTCTCACTCTGCGGTAATCGAAGCGGGAATCTGGTCGCATTTCGAATTTACTCTAATGACTGTATAAAATTTTATTTTACGTAGTTGGTATTACCTCTATGCACTGGTACGATCGGATAATCATTCTTCGAGTATACCTGCTGTTATCTATGCTGTTTGCTTTTAACGTCGCAACCTTTACATTGAATATCGTACGTTGCCAAAATATCTACGTATATACATATATCTATTACGTCATAGAGATTTACGCACGTTACTCGTATACTTTCACGATTAAAAAATTAGATAAAAATAAAAAAAAAATTGCGAAATTTTTATTTCCCACCATGTGCTAAAAAATGCATCCCTGACACGAGCCTTATTCGTGTACGACTGTGGGAGATAGGGAAAAAAAAATTTGAATTTAGGCCGCGTTCACACTGGCGAACGACAATGAGATCCAAGGTCTGTCACTTTGCAGATTAATTCAGACTCAATGGCTGACGATGATTTACAACGTTGAATATCTACCGATTGATTTTACGTAACAAAAGTATCAGTTAATGCCATTGATCGATCGATCAATCTTATTATCGATCTTCTAATTAATTCCGGAATTTCAATAGCTACATTTTATTATTGATCATCGTAGCTTTTCGGGATATCTCAACCACTCGACTTTACACTCGATTGATTTGTGTTTACAATAATGCACGCATATTTTATTTATACACATGCGACGCCTGCGTTCACTTCGCATTACGTAAGCTTAACGATACGAGTGGAAAATTGCATTCGAGTCGTTTGCAACGTTGCATCTCAAGGACTGAAAAGCTCATATGCATATGAATTGGTATGCAGTGTTTCATTGCTATGAGGGACGAATTATTTAGTATCTACGTAAGTTGTACAGTGTCGTTAAGAGGCTACGAAATTAACATTGTTATTATTCTTTAATTGACATAAGCACGAATATGGTATACGAGCGTGTAAAACTGGAGTTGCGTGGTTTTCTATTTATAGATATGTCGTGCTTACGCGGAACACCTTTATCGACGAATACAATGGCGTCTTGATATCGTTCGATCGAACATGGATTGATGTGACGTAAACCTAACATGACCCTAAAATACGATAGACGGCAGCTTTGATAATAGAACGCGTGTGATAATATTTTGCAAAATGCTTGTAGATCGCTTAAGAAATTAAAGTCGATAACGATCGATTAATTTTATCGATGGATGAATTTTAATTTTATTGCAAAAAAAAAAAATAAAAAATCTTCTTGACGAAGGTCATTGCATTGTTAGCTGACGTTCGAAGCTCACCGATTACTTTGATATCAATTAATCGATATTGCTAATCAATCAATCGCGTTTTAATTAGATGTTTTAACAATTTTTTTTTTTTTTTTGAAATAATATTTTATAACAAAAATATTTGTTTTCCCAACAGATCGCGTTAGGCGCCTCTTATCCGTTATCTTATTTAAGGACTGATAATGCAATCTATGTTGGTACGATTTGATTAGGGTTTTTCGTAAATCGCATATAATTAGGGGAGACGTCCGGTTTGCGTTAGGTATACTTTCGAGGCAGATATGGCCGCGCGAACAACATTGACACGAATACCAACCTGAGGAATCGTGACGATGCCACGTTTGTTCCGGCCGATTGGTAACAGGTAGAAATTCGAATTGTACGGTATTCCACTCGTTAGTCGACAAAATAACCGGAAGTCTAGAAACTCGAGTTTACTTGAGTCACCGTAGCGTGGAATGATTTTTCGCGGGGAATTTTTATTTTACAAGTTATTTATTTCCTTTCAGGAACAGAGAGGACAGACCGTCGTCCGGGATGGTGCTGACCGTTACCGAGGACACCCCGGCGGACATGCTGGCAGGAAGTATGGACCTCCTTGTCCAGCTTCCACGGGAACATCACGTCCATACTCAGCGGGTCACTGTACAGCGGAGGTATTAAAGATTCTTTTGACTTTTTTTTTTTTTTTTTTCGTATTCGCGGTTTAAAACTTTCCATCAATTGATATCGTTTTATTCACCATGGGAAATCTGCTGGTACGGTGGATGCATATACTTTGGTAAAGGGAAAGTTAATATTCCAATGAATTCCACGGATGGATTAACTGTGATTTTTAACAATATATATATATATATATATATATATATTCGCGTAATATTGCAAGTCAATATTTCGAAAGATCGTTTACGCGACATTTTTACGATCTTTATAATCGTGTATTTACGTAAAAATTGTATCGTTGCGTAATTTGTGGAAAAAAAAAAAAAAATGATTTTCGCAGAAATTTCATTGAATTCTGAGAGGAAGAAAAACAAAGTCGTATAACTCGAGATGGAATCATAGGTCAGATTCTTCATTCGGAGGCTTTATTACGGAAACGATTTGCAATTGTACGGATCGTATAATGGACGCCGTAAGTTACAGTACTTAGGTGCTGTTTTCGAAATAACACGAGAATATCGAAGTGTTCGGGCGAAAACGATCGAAGACTGCTACGACGGTCACGTACGTAAAAACAGAAACAACGTCGCTGGAGATCGACAAGGAGTTGGAAACAAATCGCGATACTCCGGAGTGGAAGGATAGTGAAAAAAAACCATTTCGAGGTAATAAGGTAATAAGCCATAATAGAAACGTGATCGATAGCCAGAACGTTCACCCGGGACTTACTGACGAAAGTCTTTTTTGTGTGTAAAATTTTTTTTACATCAACCAAGATCCGCCATTTTGTTTCGTCTACGCCCGTCAGAGACTCGATGTCACCTGCTGTTTTTTTTTTTTAATCCAGCATCTTTTTTTCATCAGGTGCCGCAAATCGTTACCGGCACCACTTGTTGTTAGATACGCGACCGATCTACCGATCCGAATGATCATAGACCAAGATCAATTCGAGTCCCAGCAAGATCAGTCTGATTGATCGAAACGAGATCATTTCGTTGCTATACTTAGAACGGCACTACACGCCATTTACGTTAAGTGGAGCAAATTGAGTATCGATACTGTCCCACGTGAATATTCAAATCGCTTTTGCTTTTACGTTGTATCCTGTTTCTGTCGTCGGTCTCCCGATCAATCATTCCTCATCGAGCGATAACAGCCTGACGATAACGATAATCACAGTCGAAAGGAATGTCGCTGGTGGTTCTATCTCGTAGAATGAATTTTGCAAGCGTTCAGCTCAGGGTGGCTGTACGGGTAGTATATTTAGACACCCGGTATATACAAAGCCCCCCCCGTGATACCAAGACTATGCCGGATGGCCTTGTCCGTTTCGATTGAGAACGAATAGCGGAAGTAGCGACGCGTAATTTTCTCCCTGAAGATTCCTCTGTCTGATGCTTCCTCTATCTTGTCCACAGCACGCCCATGATGGATCTTCTCGTGCAGATCGCAACCGCTCACAAATTGGCTGCTTCGAGCTACACACTTCAGGCTATTGGAGAACGTGGTCTTGTTTTGCCCCATCAGCCTAACACGCCGATCGGAGCGCTGGATGCTCTTCAGGTATCGTAGAATCGTGTGGCCTTGACTCCGGGTGCTTGACCGGATGATTTTCATTGTAGGAATTTACAAAAAAAAAAAATGTCTGTATCATTCTGTTACAGGTGAAGCTACTTCCCAAGCAGGGAACTTTCGTACCCAGAAAAACGAGGCAGGCTAACCAACCTTTTGAAACGACTTTTAGATTACAGGTAATTTTTTTTAATGAAAAAATTCATCGATGGATAACATATCGAATTACCCGTGGACTCATGTCATTTATCATGTTGCCAGGTACATCTGCCCAGGAATCAGCTGTACGTGTCACGGGTCAGTCCGAAAATGAACCTGGGTGAAATACTCGAGGAAGTGTGTCGCGAGAAGAATCTGGACAGGAACAAGTACGAGCTTCGTCATCCTGGTGAGTCGCTTGGAATGATCGGAGTTTCACGAGTGCGAGGCGGCTACTACCAGTTAACCAGATCAGCACGCGCGGGACGTATCTACGTACTGTCTCCAAGTTGGTGCAGGGATTTCTTCGGGCGGCTTTTCAAGGACGCGAATAAGAGGCCATTGCGATACGGAGGCCTCGTGGTCATTGCGGAAATTAACACGAGAAGGTCCATGCGGTGTTTGATGCCAAGAAAAAAAAAAGAAAAAGATATTGCCATCCTGATCTGAATTAACCGTAGCATCTTCTATTCCGGGTCCTCTCGCACCTCCTCGTTCACTTTCCGTTCGATTGATACGTCGAGCGTCAAAAAACTTGTCCTGCATCCAAAAAGAAAGGAGATCGTCAAGACGGAAACAGCAGCAGGCGGCATCGCATTTCGTCAGGTCACTTTGGTATCCAATCCAGTTTCCGTACCCGGCAGGCAACGATCAGCAGATCACGAAAGTTTCGCCACTGGATTTGGATCGTTTGCCGTATCCATGTCCAACTCACTTCTCGAAGTCTCACGGCGATCCGAAGGCGACGAGAACGCATTACGCAGACACGCAGCTGTGCACGCACTTAGCCTGTACCCAGAGCGTTGTTAACTACATGACGAGAAGTAAATTCCTCATGTAATAAGGTACTTCGAGCGACCTTAACTACCAGAGACGTAGGAAAGGAAAGTGTATAAAATACTGTATATAGGAAAGATATCTCCACGATTTTACTCCCGTTAAAATACCAGCGCAAGGATTAACCAATCCGTCCGGTCAGACGCGAGGCTGGCCAGGACTTAGAAGTAACGTAGGATATGTAACGTAATTTAATGTACATTCCACATGAGCAAAGGACCTCAGAGTGCGGCTCAGTTCTCAATCCGACGTCCTGGACGCTTCGCGATTACGCTCGTACCTTCCCACTTTGAAGTTTCGTTGCACTCGACCACGCGGAACTTGGATCACCCGTCCTCCGTGATACCGGGTGGCTCGTTTCTCCTCGGTACGTTAAAGCCGCGTTCACAATGTCGGCTCTGGACATTCGACAACGAGCTCACGTTCCAATTTCTATAGCGAACTCGTTTTCCCAATGAGAATTCACAGTGGTCTTCGCTCTCGCGAATCCCTCGCATTCCTTACGAGCATAACTTGGATACTGTGTTTTTATTTATTTTTTTTTTTTCAATCCTCTCAAAGTAAACTCTACGCTTGTTTGCGAAATCCTCGTATACCAAGGATGAAATAGGGAACGTGGAATTGCGTGGATATTCTCTCTCTCTCTCTCTCTCTCTACCTTTTTTTTTCTCTCTCTTTCATTACCAACTACTCCTCGCGCTCAATCTTCCTCTCGATTGCGGTGAGAAGCGTTACGAGAATTCTCTCGATTCTTGATACGTGACTCTCGGCGTATGAGACTCGCGGGGAATGGACTCTTGCTAGAATGGCTGCTTCGCCACTCTCACGCTTCCTCCTTGGTACTCGATGGTAACACCAAAGTGTATAATGACGGTAAGAAATGGAGAGAGAGAGAGAGAGGGAAGGGGAGCGAGTGACGTAACAAAAACGAAAATTCGTATACAGATTTGTGAATATGCCTTTAAGGTACGTTCTGCTAACTCCTCATAACTGTACTAGCAACGTTGTCCACCGTAAGCCACGAGTTCACTTACAATACAAAACAATAAGTAAAAGACAGTTAACGTCCATTCGGCAGTCACGAATTGTACACAGTGAATGTTCAGTGTGATATTTTAAGCCAACTTCGTATGCCGTGACGTGCCTATGAGTTGTAGCTTAAATGTTTTTTCTTTTACGTCCATACACCCTCTCAAGTCCTGACGCATTATAATCACATTAGAAAAGCCTCGATCAGAGCGAGCAATAAAAATTCTCAATCGTAGTAAACAACGACGTACTATCTCGCGTTTACGTTACGCGGTATCGATAAACGATCGATTAATGTCAATCTTTCTTCGTACTTGTTAATCGCGTATTAATATCGATAAGAGATAATTAAACGCGCAGCAGACCCACGGCGAATCGTGCTACGTCTTTAATTACGAATGCTATATATCCAATGGAGCCTCTTTCTTCTTTCTATCTCGCTTTAAGATCCGCTGGACGTTTTTCTTATTGCTCGGGTATCTTTATCGCAAGTCTCGAGTCACGATCGTGTTTTGTCTTTGGACACAACGTTAAGTCCACTCGATCTTCCGTGTCGTATGCTACAATGTATAATCTCCCTAGGATACCACGAGCTCCAGTATCGCATTGTCTTGGTTAATAAAGAAGAAGAAAAAAGTGCCGGGATAGAAGCGATCGAGGGAGTCTAGATTAAATCTAAGGGGAAAAATAGTACATTATGCTACTAGGGAGGAAAGTGCGCGATTTTCGCCGAGTGAAGCGAGGGCAGCACGAGCACGAGGTGAAAATCCGCTCCTCCCGTGTGGCATATACTACTTTTTACCCGACTATTTTTAAAATAACCATATTTTTATGCCTGCAACGCGGGCGGAAGGTAATCAATTTTTGACCAGAAGAAAAAACAAATGATTTTGCGGGCAAAAAAGTAAATTTGCGGGCCTTTCCGCCCGCGTTGCAGGGATGGAATATGGTCATTTTATCGTAGTCGGGTAAAAAAAAATTTTTTTTTTTATATATATCCCTTGAAACAATATTTTCCAATCCTTTCGTACAGTCAACTGCGAAATCAACGATCGACTTCGTATTATACTCGCACGTGTGTAATTTGTATGTAGCTTAGAATTGTTTTTCTCATCGTCACCACGTCATCGATAAACAGTCGCATTATATAAAAAAAAATAGACTGACGTTGCTCGTCACGTTTTTCGAAAGCAATGAAGCAGAATGGATATTCGTATATCGCATCTATGTAGATAAGCACGTCGTATTAAGTATCTATGTGTAAAAGCGCCGACGTTGACTATTTACACCGATACCATCTACATGCTGTGGAACCCCACGCGTTATCGGCCAACCTATAGCACGTAATGCTCTCGCCATAGGGACCACATACGACATTCACTCGGAAGCTCGATCCTTAATAAGGCTTCCGAAGCCAGTCTATGCTTTACGTATATAACCGTAATGGTAAAATCCAATTTTCGCGAAATTCCGCGTAGAAGCACGGCAAATACGTGCTATCGGCTGTTATCGAATCGTACGACCACGTCGACAACAATGAGTCCTCGATAGATAAAATTTTTCGTATGATCGGCAACAGGCCTTGAATCTTCTTATAATCGTACAAGAAACAAGCTATTATTATTGTCTTTGCTCGTTAATTGCGTCCAGTTGAAAATCAAGATTACAGAGCTCCAAGCCTTGGATATACGTATACCGGCGAGTTTAAATAGCGCGCGGAAGCTACGTCGGTCATTTTTATACTTTTTCGTATGTCCACGGAGATGCGTATATTGTCTGTGTACACGCGTTACATGCCTGCGGTAACTATTTAAGTCGGTTCGTTATACAGGGTGGTTGTTAAGATCGCTATCGTCGGCTGCCTGGCTCTTCCAGTTGTTGTTCTAGTCGTTAACTCGTCGCGCCGTTCGAGTCGAACTCGAAGCTTGCGGGCTGCCACGTTGTTTCATGCGCAAGTCGAGACTCCGACATGGACTAGCTGATAAGAACTTTTTTGACAAACAATTGAATTTGATTTTCCGGATCGTTGCCGGGTTCTGTTGTAAAATTAATTAATTAACGCCTGACGCGCTTTAATGAAAATAATTATGTATTTCAGCGAATCTCGAGGAAGTCCTGGACCTATCGTTGTCGCTGCAAGATTATCATCTCCAGGAAGTGACGCTCTACGCGAAGCAAGGTAGAGCCCTGGGTTCGGCACTGAGTTCCCAGGATATAATGGCACTTCAGAGACAGGAAGAACGCAGGAGGCAGCAAACGAAGCAAGGTGTCTTTGGCTTCATGTTCAAAAAGTCGAAGGAGAGTTCACTGAGCACCGACAGCCTTGGAGGACGCAGCGTGTCGCCTGCGAGGAGCGACGAGACCGGAAGGAGTGCGAGTCCTCTGGCACCTCCGGCGAGACCCTTGCGCAAGAGGCGACCGGCGCCGAAGCCACCGGTCCTGGAGAACGGCGAGCTGTCGCGCGATGATTCAAAGGAGAAGATCGTCATCAGTCACAGTAGAAATAGCAGCGACAGTTCTGGATATCACGAGGCTTCTGTGCTCAGTGACAATCCTGACTCTAATAGTCGTATACCGGAGACTCTTCCACGGAGGAGCAAGGTACCGGGAAGCATGGACTCGCCTAGGAAACTCGCCCAGACTTCACAGGCCAGTAAGAGCCTTGGAAATCTTGCCGCTGCTTCCGGGGGACTCAGTCACGGCGTCAGCAACACTTCTTTGAGCTCTACCGGTAGGTATTGCTTTATGAAAAGTAGCCTTGATTTATACGTATCAATGTAAATAATGCGTGCATGATGTATGTGGACAGAGTGACGTGATTTTCTCGCATCTTGATTTCACTTTGAAAGTACATGGAACGTTTTAATTATTTTTTTTTTACTGCGCACAGATTCATGCTCAAGTAAGTCGCCGTCTTGTATGGGACCCATCAGTGTGTATCTTTGAAACATTACCTTTGAACTTTGACATTGTCTGTTTGATTAGGTTTGCGCAAGAAGAGGACTGCTCCGGCACCACCGCTACCTCCTATAGCGCGACCTCTGTCGTCGGCTATATCAACTCAAGGATTGGAACGCATAGTGGATTCTGAAGAGTCGTTGACATCTGACATGGACATATCTAAACCACCTTCAGACATTGGCGCTGCATCTTCAAAAGCCAATTCCGATATCGATGCACATTCCAATGCGAATTCCGGCGTTGCTATGAATTCTGTGAATTCAAGATCCACGGCTGTCGAGTCCAAGATGAATTCTGGGACGAGACTAGTGCCAGATGTCATTCCAAAATGCGTCGAGACTTCCAAGACTGATTCTAAAAAGATGGAAGAAGCGAAGCCTGTACCGAAGGCAGCGGATAAGAACATTTCAAAATCAAATTCGGAAATTGTGCCAGCGCCATCTGTAGCGGATGCAATGAATGTAGAAACTGCTAGAGTAGAGAAAAGAGGTAAGCTAGTACGTAGCTCCAGTAGCATAGAGAACAATTTGCCCTCGTACAGTTTTATCTCGAGAAACAGTCTGGAAAATGTGCTCGAAGTAGGCGAGGGGTTTGACATGAAAATCAATGACAAGGAACACACGAATTTTGACAGATCACAGCGGCAAACTCGAGTATCGGAATTCACGGATAAAAATGCTTTTAAGGTAGCAAGGAATTTCGACAGCAATCTTATGCCTTGTAACGCTAGTCAGTGTAGTCTCAGGAGTAAAGCAACTTCAGATTATTTATTGTCAAATTCAAGCGAATTTTTTCAAAAGTACAACTATACAAAATTACAAAAATCCCAAAGTCTCGTTTACCATAACAGCGTAACAAGTCGCAAGTCTGCCTGTACGAGAACCCTGAGTCTCGAAAATAGTAAGAGAAATTCGTCCCTTGAATCAATTCGTGAAAAATATTATCCAAAAATCAGTGAAAAATCTCGACACAGACTCACCAAAATAGCTCATTTGGAGGATGTAGAGTCGGACATAGAAAATATGCCGGAATGCGGTATACTCGAGAGTAGATTCAGCCCTAATCGATCCCACGTCGGTAATTACATTTGCAACGAGCGATGTCAGGCGCGCATGTTAAGTCACAGTATGAGTTTTCAAAATGCGCAAAGACTAAGGGATACGAAAATAATAAGCAGCTTCGAGAAACCACTTTTGAAGTCCTCCAAAAGTTTCACGACAAAGTCAGAGGTAGCGCGTTCGTACGATAATACGGAGAGATCGAATTGCAACAGGCCGCCAAGATTGGGCGATTTAAATACAACCAAGTGTTATCAAGGCTCGATAACGTCGAGTCTCGACGAGGATAGTTACAACGCACTGAACTATTTTGATTGCCGGAAGACTGACGTCTCTCCACCGCCATTGAGCAACTTGCAAATTTTTGCTATCTCAACGAAACCGATAGATATTCAAATTGGAGCAATGGACTCGATACCAAGTGAGATCGACGAATTACCGTCTCTCCCGATCATCAATCACGACGACAGTAAGAACGGTCATGATAAAAAGTTGAGCATTTTGGAACCGCCGCCACCGGGTTTGGTCAGTCGTCAGGAGTCGAACGACAACTGGAACAAGTTTTTGGTCCAATTGAATTCGATTCTCGAGAGTCGAGTCGGCGAATTCGTTTAACGATATTAAACGATATAAATTCATAATAACGTAATACCAATTAACAGAAAGTACCGCGTAGCTTGAAACTTATAAATAATATCCTCTCGTCTACTTCGTCGTTAAAAAAAATACTAGGATACACGAAATACATAAGCGTCATGTTTTTCCATTTCTATTAAATTCCATATACTAATGATCAACGTATGTAAGTAAATTTATAATTTTGTATCCTGACACGCTTTGTTCTTCCTTAAGCATTATCATACGTATGAGTTTCTTTGGTACGGTATGCACGTAGTTTATTTTATCTTGAGCACGCCTCGTTTGCTTAACTAACCTATCTTTTGGTGGTGGTTCTTTCTTTTTCTTTTTTTTTTCATTGTAAACAGCCGGACGACTCGCACCAATTCCCAAACCTCGTAAAACCAGTATTCCGGGGAGGATCAAGCCTGCCAATACTCACGCGCTGCAGTGTAGCAAACTAGTTCAGCCACTACCTGCGCCTAGAACTCGTAGCGAGAGCACAACGAGCTTAGATAGTTTGCCAAGCGTTCAGGAGTCTGTAAGTATTTTCAAGTCCGTTGGCGAGACGTCAAGAAAAAGTCTGGACACGATAGGCAATAGCGATAGAAGAACCGCCCTGCCGTGCAGCGAGGTGCGAAAATCGGAGGCTGTAAGATCTGAGGTCTCGATTGATTCGAGAGAAATTTCAGTGGAGGAAAGACAGGAGGAAGTTAAAGATATTTACAAAAAAGATAAATTGAACGACGAGGTCCAAGTGTCATCCGATCGGACGAAGCCTGAAGAAATCGTTGCATCGCCTAGACCCACAAATTCCGGAAGAGTTGGAAGCGATAAGTTCGAGGTGAAAAAGCAAGAAAGCGCAGCACTCGGTGCGAGGGACGAAAGGTCGATCGTGACCGTGAAATATGCGGAAGAAAGTGTCGAAGGTCAGGAAGAGAGGAAAGAAGGTAAGAAACGTAGCGAAAGGAAAGCGCCGGAAAAACCAAGACGCAGGACCTTAGAGATAGCCGAGTTGAATGTCAAGAAGGATCCGGGAGAGGAGAAGGAGGAGAGTAAGGAGAGCGAGCCAGTTTCACGAGGGTCGCTGGTGGAGTTTAAAAGGGAGAATTTTTCTCGAGAATCTTCATCGTCCGTAGAGGCTAATAAAGATAAGATGGAGAATACGGTGAAACACTTGGGACCGGGCAAAGTCATTCAGAAGACGTGCAGCATGAAACAATTGCACGTGAAGTGGGAAAATCGTAAAATACAATCAGGAGGCTGTTTCTTGAAACACGCGAAGAGCATGGACGACATTTATGGTATTTGCAGGCGAAAGGAATCTGGATATAGAAGAAAAAAGGATTCAATGCAAACCAGATCCTGCGCCGTGATCTCAACCATACCGAAGTGCCAGCACATTGCGCCGAAGAGGGATGACGACGTCGGCAGGATAACGAAGGACGTTTCGAAAACGGAAGAGTCTAAGTCAAAGAGCCTGGAACACGCCGTCAACGCGAAAGGCTGTTTGGGTCCTCCTTTGGATGCTGGAAAATCAACGGTTCGTTACAGTCTCGAATTGGATGCTCGCAAGGAGCCAGTCGGTCCCAGCCAGGACGAGCTTGCAAATTTAGAAAAAGTTGATGTCTTCAAGCGAGATAAAAAAATGCCTAAGCGCATTAAAATATTCAGGAGCCATTCGGACTTAAATGACTTTGAGATAAACACATCCGGTAGGCATCCAAGATACTTGACATCTCATGCTGAGGATTTCACAGGAGTGCTCAATACCAATCTGACTGGAAATATATTTAAGTTACACGAAAAAGAGAAAAAGGCTTGTAAGGATCTGTCGAATGAAGATTCAACGAGCAATGAGTACGTCGAGGGCACGCAAATCTTCATATCCGGTACGGAACTTCCGGCATTCATGATCCACGGTACAGATTTTGCAGACTGGCAAGATATTAAGAATTTCAAGGACGATGCTGATGGAGACACTACGATTATTGGTCAATCAGGTGCATGTTGCTGTGTTACTACTAACATTGTAAATCTCACTATAGCTTTGACAATATAGTATAGTACAGTGTGTCTTACGTATTAGAGCGTTTTTATATTAGAGTAGTTGGAGAAGGGGAATGATCGTTTTTCAAAATAAACATTAACAAAGCTTACGCAGAGTGTATACGCGAAACTTGGCGTTCGATGCATTTCGATTCACAAATTGCATATTAAAATCATTTATCTATGTATCAAACGAATGCCTTTAGCGAAATTCATGCACATTTAAAACAACACGGCATAAGAGGTATGGGAACAACCGAAGAGCCTGTTTTCCAATTTAAATCCTCGAAAAGCCTGCACGACGGTTTTTTGGAAATGCTTTCTATATCAGGTGAAGGTTTATTTGTATTTTTATTTTTTTTGTGCAATCTTTCACTCGCGTACGTTGGTCATGGCAGACATTTTTCTTTTTTTTTTACACACTACTATACCTTTGAATCATTATTAAAAGTATAATCGTTCGTTCTAATCGCCAAAGCAATACGTAATGCTATTTTTATCTGTACTATTTTAGGTAACGAGGATGGTCCAATGCAAACGGATGTTTTGCTTCGCAAAGTGTCAGATACGTTATCGGGCTCTTTGGTTCCGCCGGCGCAGCCGTCCACGATGCCCCCTGACAGTTCGCGCTCGTCTTTGTCCGGAAGCGACGAAGTGCCAAGCTCAACGAAAAGAAATCCAGTAGACACTTCATTGAGCGAAGCAACCGAGACACTCGGAGAGACGATAGAGTCGACAGAGAAAATAGAAAATGCTGTAAAATTGAGTAAAGAAAAGATCAAGCAAAGCAATCTTTCACCAGCTGAAACAATCTTAAGATCGAGCACCCCTAATTTAACGTTAAGTTCCTACCAGCAAGATACGTCCGATTACGTATCAGGCGGTGGGGATGATTTATCCATAACCGATTGGGAATATCAACTGCCAGCTCCGCCAAGTGCATTTCGTGATAACGATTCGCCAGCTTTCAATGATTATGAAGAAACCATCACTCTTGGATCCGTGGAAGCTTTCAAGGAGCCCATTGCTCATGCAGTCGATAAGACCGACGCTGAGAAGAAGAAGAATGAGAACGTTTTGACAGTGGCAAATAAAACTGCTACCAAATCTTCAGCTGTCACTAGCAAAGTGAAGCATGTAAAAGCAATTGTCGAACTGGCGCAGCCAACTTCGATGGATAAAAAATCCTTCATCAGACAAACGTCAACAGAGAGTCGTGGCAGCGATGCCAGTCTGGAATTGAAGAAGGAAGTCATCTCTGAGCTTGAGAACAGAATCGAAACCGGACGCTTGTCGCAATCCAATGTCAGGCATAGTGAGACAGAGTCCAGAAGAGCTTCGGAAATTTCATCAACTCCTACACTGGCGCCTGTCGACAATACTTTATCAAATTTCACAATCACAACCTACTCCAGGCAAAAGAGTCTGAATATATTTGACGAGGCTGAGCAACAACAGCGGCAATCGGATGACAAGACTTCCAAGAGCTTTGCTACTTTAAATAGGAGCAGAAGCATCTCAGAAAATTCTAATGCCAGTGCACAGTCGCCCAGAAGTTCTTCTACGGCTAGAGAACGTGACTTTACACAAACGAAAACGCTTTCAGCTAATGGATACGATGGGCAAGAATCATTCGAGCAGACAGAGTTCCTTAAACCAGTGCCAAAATACTTGAAACGCGAATCACTTCACGGTAGTCAGTCATTCGGTAATGATGATAAGTCCGGCAATGTGTGCAAATCCAAGAGCTATGTATCATGGGTAAATAATAATAAAGTTAGAGCTGAAATCGGTGGCGAACAAGACAGTACGAATTCCATGGAGCAGGACAGCGTGGATAACTCTGGTGAACCGATAAAAAAATCTATAAGCGTCAGTAATCTGAGTCAGGATACATCTAGTTGGGGTAACGAGAAGTTTTCACAGTGGAGGGAAAATATTCTGAAACGTCAAGAAGAACCAACCAAGGAGAAACAGTTACAATCCTTGCAGGTAATTTTACTTACTTAACGATTTATCCTGAGATGATCTTTCCTCTCAGTACTCGATGACTGTTTTACTTCCATTTACGTAGGTTCTTAAGAGCATTTTACCGAAGTTGAAGAACTCGCAACAAGCGGATGAAAATGTAATCGAACAGTCGAGAAATAAAGTGACTGACGAGCAAACGTAAGTTCTTAATGATTATAGTATTTATCAAAAGAGTTTTATTGTGACGAGAGAGAGAGAAAAAAATTTGTTTTCTTACAGAACAAAAGTCGTTTCCTCCATCGAACGTTCCACGGAGTCGAGTGTCAATTCAGGCACGGCCGATTCTAAGTTGAAAGCAGAATCGGAGATGCAGAAAGTAAGGACAGAGGAATCAACCGGAAGATGTTTCTCCTACTCTGGACCGCCTGCTATAAGTTTGGGAAGCTGGTCGGAAAGACCTTGTGTCAATGTCCAGATAAAGATGGACACGGATTACAAATTCGGCAAGAGCAATGCCTCCGGGGCTAAAACAGTTGTAAATTTAAATGGTACTCGGGACGAGGCTGATTACGTTAAGTTTAACGGCGATGCTGGGAGCACTTTGCCGAGAAAGATTGTAAGGAGTAATTTTATTGAAAATGAGACGAGCACCGAGGTTAAAAAGTCTGAGAACAGAGAGAAGGAAGAACTGGCAAAGAAACTAATAACACACACAGCGCCATCTGGATTTAAGAGGCCAGTACTAAACAAAATTGGCTTCCCCGAGGGCAGATCGGTTCTCAACAATGAGGACAAGCCTGTCGTAACGGCTATGGAATTGAAGAAAATAGATGCCGAGAAAAACGACCCTCCGAGGAATCAGAAACAACAGGAGGACGGCGATGACGATATCGACACGCGTCCAGTGAAATTCGAGGAGCTGACAAAGGCATTTGGACAGGAAGTGACGCGCAGAGCGAAACCAAAACATATAGTACAGAATCGACATTCTGATTACTATGGCTCAAAGCCGGAAATTATATCGAACTTTATTAAATCGGATATCAATCAAAATGGATTCGCGCATTCTAATAAAGCAGCACCGAAACAGGTAGAGCCTGTACGCAATAATAGTGTCGTGTCGAATGGGATGAACAACGATGCTCAAAATATTCCAATTAAGAAGTATACGTCGGTTATTGGCATAAATTCACAAGGAGCACATTTTGCTAATCAAAATGGAAATTTTGCGACGAAGAATCGTCCTAGCTCGATTAAGATCAATGGTCCGATGCCTGTCGTTAAAGGATTCAAGATACAAACATCTGAAATCGAACCAAAAGTCATTACTGCGCCAGCCAAACAAAATGGATTATCGGCTGTCAATGGTCCAAAGAAACTGTCACAGACACCACAGCCTCCGACCATGCCTGTCATTACTGGCGTCACTTTAAAAAGTAACAATGCCAGACCGAAGTCAATGCCAGTCCAAAAAGATTCCAGAGACGACTTGTTAGAATCTATTCGAAATTTTGGTGGACGTGATAAGTTGAAAACCGTGAGTACCCCCTTTTTTTTTTTTGAAATATATTTTTACATATTAATTATATAATTATTTATAAAACTGGGAATTTATTTATTTCAGGCTACGGGAAGAAGGTACTGACCTTCGGTGCCCTTCGGTGCGGATGTATAAATTATTAAAGTAAGCTTTGAGTCATAATCATAAACTACATAAAAGTTAGTACGAGGAAGTTATTGAACGCAGCTATTTCGTTATTTTGGAAAAAAAAAAATTTCAGACTTGCGTTCTATATGCTATATTACCTGTAAAATATTCCGTCACTCTTGACTGAACCACAGTTTAAAGGTGTCTCGTTCAGTTTCAGTGCTGGGTGGTTAGCAGTGTAAGAAACTTGTGGTATAAAGCTTTCAAATGTTAGATTATCAGTATGTATATAGTCGTTTACATGTTTTGTGCATATTATCGTAGAAAGGATATTACGTAGTCGTTTCCTACACTGGAAACGTTCCTTTGATACGAGAAACAAAAAACAAAAAGAAACCAGTTTGGTGCTCCTGTTATGTATAATTAATAAGAAGACGTTTGGAAATTGAGATAATTGTTCACAGATGCCTTAGATTCCATTGTTTTTGTTGTTATTTCGGCACGAAAAAAAAAATATATAATTGCCAATAAAATGGCGAGGATTTCCATAATCGACGAATTAAATCATGTAAATACTCTTTTTATACGCTTCAGCGTGAAAAACTTAGCGAAACAAAAATTATTTGTCCTGTCGATTGACAAGCAAAGAACAATGTTTCTTTACCTTTCAATTACCAGGATCATTTATTTTTTAATTTTTGTTTCGCTTTCGGCAATAGAGCACTATTTTATGATTTATATGAAAGTCCTCGATGTTATGAGCTACGTTTACTTTTGTTTTTTAATTACACCTACGTTACTTTGAAAAAATAATTTTGCAGTTTACTCATATCTGAACGCACTGTGTAGAAAAAAAATTGGAAAAACATGGCATAGTATCAAAAGTTATTGAACGTGTACATAATACGATTGGCGTATGAAGTAGCTCATATGTGGAACGTATCCTTTCAATGTAAGCTAGTTAAGCTTGGATTTAATGATCGATGTAAAATAAAATATTAGCATCTTGATTATTGCTCATGCAGTCATGTCTTTATTAGACGGATGAAGAAAGTAATGGAAACTACGTTAAGTTCTAATTAGTCGAGTAAGACCGTTCAAGCCAGGCTTTGGGTGAGATTTCCAATAAATAAAATAATTATACCAAAGTTGGTCGTGGACGGACAATAACGATGTACTAATCATACAATTGTTACTGACTAACATCCTCTAATCATTGGAAATACACATTAAGTTTCTATCAACGGGACCAAAGGTAACACTCTTCTTATTTTATATCGTACAACGAATTTAGAGATAGCGAAAGTCAACGAATGGAAATGAAGTGGCGTACTTGGGACGAAAAGAATATGAAAGAAAATATTAGTCAAAATATATACTCTGAAGCATTCGAAGGTGGAGATTAGTATTTCTATGATGAAAAAAAGTTTATATAAAACTTTGTAAAATTTGTACGAAAGATTAAAATGTTTATTTTGTTTATGCCTCTGCGTTTACTGTTTAACGATAATCGTATTGCGTTATATTATATATTGGCGAATACAAAATAGCGCATCTGTATGGGTATTAATTAATGAAGGAATTAATTAGGGACCGTTTTTACTTCGTTTGCCATTTGAACATACTTCTTGCATCTATTTACATGAAATATGGCAACAATCTCTAAATATATATATATATATATTCATATATATGTACGCTTTACCTGTTAAAACGATTGTTATTACTTACTGATTCTCATAGAATGACAAAAAGTAAACCAACCTCGGATTGTTATTCACCCATAATGGTTGTGTTTTTTTTTTTGTGGGAGAATTTAATGATCCTGGGTAGGAATTCATTAAGTGTATACAAATTTGTGTTTACTATGTCAACATTGTATTTCAATACTTTACAGCTAATATCAGGTTAAACGTTATAAAATGTTTACGGTGATGCTATATGGCGTTGTGACTGACAGTCATCTATAAATTAGACAAATTGATAATCTGTTGTCGAGCGAGAAGGAACCGAAATTTGTTTTAAAATTAGAAAAGGGCCATTTAATTTCTATTTGTCAACTTAAAAACGGGGAAAAGACGGATGCGCGAATTTTTGTTGGCGGTTAATATTGAATACGAACTTAAAAATGAAATTATATTGTATATAGCACATATGTCAATACTGTATTTAATATTATTATCCTCTACGCAACTATAACATCATAAAACTGTAATCTATTTATGTAAGTTATAACTTATAATTGCATTAAAGTTAATCCTACATGAAATGCCTTAACTGATTTATCCTTTGCATTATTTGTTGCAAACTTATAAAAAGCAGCTAATTTTTAATTCTATCAGCACCGACGACATCTCTCATATTGTTTCTTATGAACGATCGATTATACTTGATAATTTTTCTAAATCCAACATATCGTACTTGATGGACAAAGTACTTATACATAACGATAACGTAAAAATTGATTATCTTTGCAATACTGCAGAAACTTAATAATTATAACGTATAACAGTAGAATATTTAATATGATATAATATTATTTGGAGTTCATAAAATATATAAACCATTTGTAATATACGCTAGAACTATTGTTTCTCCATCGTAACGATTTAGAGTTGTCATGAATTTATGTTGCTAGCTTCTGAGATTGCATTGAAATGATAATAGGCACATTGAAATCACAGTTTCTCAATATGAATATATAAAAATATTAAACTTTGTATTCGAATTACTTTCTGTATCTAAAGACACTACTATCTGCATGAGATAGAACACTCTAATACTTTTTTTTAAATAACAAATGCACTAGGTAATAAGCGAAATAAAGTACCTAATCATCAGGAATAGGAGCGTTACAGTTTCCATGCCATAGTTTGGTTTCTGAATCACATTGGGCGTAGCTACCAAAAACATCAGTGTATCCACGATCCCTCCACCATGTACACAGTTGTCTGTTCCAGCCACAGTCAAGTGTGTAAATAAATTCAGGTCTCTCCATTCCCAATACGGTATAGAAGTCCTGGTCTCCTAAATGACCCTGAGCAAATAAGTCTTCACATTAGTATTACATATATATTATTAAATCCTTAGCTATACATTATAAATATATATATACCTTGAAATTAAATTTCTCTGCCAGATGATCAACACTATCTTGACTAACAATTTGATCATATTCCAAGGAGTTTCGTAACCTTTCTAGATTGATTAGTATAACCCCACTATTATAGCCAGAGTATCCTCCTGAATATAAAGGCTCACCAAATATTGTCTTTGGATTTTTACTCCTGTAGAGATACAGGACATGCCGATAGACAGGAGTTAGTTCTGGTGCCAGACCGAAAAGAGCCTTCTCCCCAAAGTGATTAAACTCTTGAAAAAGTTCTTTAATGTCTTTCCTGAGCTTGGTATCAACATCGAACATAACAGCCAAATTTTGATCCATTGGTGCTATTCTATGCAAGCCCAGCGACAGAAAGAACAAAGCATCTGAGTAATACGTGCCTGGCTTGCTACTAAAATGAGGTGACATCACAGAAACAATATTTTCAAGCTGCGAAGCCAGTTTGTGTACATCATAATATTGCACCTGAAAAATGTTATTAATAAAAATATTGATATCGCACTTGCAATATCTCATGCTATTGAAAATAACTTAATCCTACCTTCATTAGTTTTCCAGTAATTCTCATAACACCCCGTATTTCATTCTCAGCAATTCCCTTGCTGTCAGAATCGGTTATCACATGGAAGGCTATGTCGACAGTCGCTAGCCTGAGCAACGATTCCGAAAATATTTTAAATTTTCTCCGTATAGGAGAATTCGAAGTGACCTTAGTAAATATGCACCATACATTATAATATGCAATCTTCTTCGGGGTCACCGTACTGTCAACATAGGTACTCGAGGCTATGTCATTAGAGTATTTAGCCACAACTACGGCGGATGGAAATTCCATTTTCTCCGAAGCATTCTGTCCACCAAAATTATACGTGTTCCAATAGACACTAGTAGATGCTTGAAAGGAGTACAGTAAAACGAAAAACACCGCGAAAAATGTCAATTTCAATAATATCTTCCGTAACAAGTACATTTATAGCCGTCGTCTGAAAACAGACACCCAAGTTGACACAAATGTAACCGCCTCGCAGGGGCCCGTTTCATTCACCCAACAATCACAGTAGTCACACAAGAAAGCTGCATTTGCTCAACACGGTTTGGCCAATAAAACAAAATTCGAAGATTTTCGTCGTGATAAACGGCACATCTGTTGTATAAAAATTCAACGTCAAAACAATGATCACTCAACAAAAATTTCATCCTAATTTCTCACAAGTCTTCATGTCCCTCACGATTCTTGTTTAACATACCGAACAAATCCATTAATATCTTTTCACAAGAGGTTCATAAACAATCTAATCATTGTTTCACTCCAGATCGAAACTTCACTCTTTTTATTGATAAACCTTCTGACGACTAACCACTGTGCACAAGGTGCTCCTCTACGGATGCTGTGCGTCTTCATGGGGCCCCTATACAATCCGGGAAAACATGTCCGCTCCTGACTCCCAACATTGGGCTGCACGAGATTCACGGATGCATGACTGTGTCAATTCAGTATCTTTATGGTATTAACGGTACAAGAGGATTGACCGATAAAATGTCTGACGGACAACGCAATGGACTCTCATGCGTTAAAGTTCATTGAGATGAATGGAAATCCGATTAAACAGAATGTAAATACATTTTTTTTTGCACTTCACGTTTAACCATAAGTTTTCAATGTGGTATGATAAATGTGTATCAGAGTGTATATATATATATACACACACATCATCCTCTTCCTCGTTATCTTGTTACCGTTTCTATCCTTTTATCAAAGGTGAAGAGATAACATCATCGACGCAATTTTCTATCAGCTTTCAATAATACAATATGTAAGCAGCAGGCATCGATTACTTTGTACAAGTCCACGCCTTAATCTCGGTTCAGTCAGATCTACAGGATTCTAGGTAAAGACAAATTAGTAATTTTTTCGCTTTGCTCGAGGTTATGTATATATTTTTAAAATATCTCAGACATAAAACTGCAAACTTTAAAGCGTTATACTTGAGATTATTGTAATCTACATTCTCATATTGTTTTATCTGACCGGATTGTTACGGATTTGAAAGAATTTTAAGTGTCTTCAAATTAAGTTACCTCATTATTCGTATTTTTATGATTAATCACGTATGCTGTTATTATATTATGCAACGTGCAATTTGTATTGTAAACAAAATGCGTGACTGTGTTAATTTTCCTTCCGAATAATATCCAACAGTCGTAGGTTCTTATATGATTGAAAACAGCAAATGAAAGTGAAATTAAAGAGTGATTGTATACCGGGTTTTTCAGTTCAAACGTACCACCGGAAATTGGCGTTGTTTGACTTTTATGGTTCCATGTTCAGGCGATAAGTTTGAACTGAACAACCAAGTAGCAGCATAGGATTATTCAAAAGTATGAGTGTCTGAAAAATCCATCGACCGAAAGCCTATCAGATATAATATTGATAAAAAAAAAGTGAAAGATAATAAAATCGCGTGTTGCCTGCTCTATGTTAGAACGTATTAAAGATATAATATTAATTAGAATTTAAAAAACGAATTAGGTTTTGTTAGTAAACGTTTGAAGTTGCCCAATCGATTAAAATCGATTGACTTGAAATTATGTATATCGATAATCGCATATAACAAAAAAGATTCTCTTTACCATCTAGCATGACTTCAAAATTGAAGTCTATGTTCAAGAGACAAGCGTCTCAGCCGGTGCACTCGCATGTCGAGAATACAGAAGAATCGAGTGCAATTATGCAAGAAATGTACGGGGTGTCGCCAGAATTTGTGGTAAAACCAAGTATATCGAGAGACAATCAAGAAGCGGAAAGTTCAATAACAATTCGTGCGAAAAGTCCTCGAAGACGCCACAGGTAGTGTGTCAAGTAGTATTCGATTGATATTGAATCTCAATAACGATATTTATCTTATCGATCTATCGACACAGAACTTCATTAGGAGCCATCGAAGACTTGTTGCAATGTCTGCTTTGTATGGAAAGATTAAAATCACCGAAGATGATGCCGTGTCAGCATACATTCTGTCAGAATTGCTTAGCAGAACAAATTACCGATCCAGGAAACTTGGGTGAGTGTATAAATATGGTTGACAATAAAACGAACACGAAACGTATCGTAAAGTGTTCGATGACGACGTAAAAAAATAAAAATTAGTAATCCGCAAGCTTGAACGGCACAAAGCCAGATTTGATACGTTATCGCCTCGCGAAATTTGAACGTACGAATAAGTCAAATATCGATTGGTGCATAACACTAACACGACAGGGCTTCGCGTCGATTTACGTACATATGTCGATTCTGAGAGTGCATTTAAAAGCTGAAGTAAGCGTCCTGAAAAATATTAATCAGACTTAAATATTATTTTGATATCATGAATTTTCATGCTTTAAATATTGGAGTAAAAAAATAAAATTTTTCTTTAAATCGTACAATTTATTAATACTAAAAAAAAATTATTTGGTAACTTTGACTACTCGTTGATGTATCTCTCGTGGAGCGTATGAATATTTTATTTACAGACAAAGTCATGCAGTGTCCGCTGTGTCATTTAACGGTGGTGGATTCGACGCCGGAAAAATTACCAACAAATTTATACATTGAAAGCTTATTACGCGTAATGGAGAATCCTGGCGACAGTCTCGCACATTTTGATTCACGCAGTCCTATAGTCAGTTTCGCTCCAACGACCAATCATTCTCAGACTGAAAATCAGACGGAGAAATTAATAAGATGTAAGAAATGCGGTACAGAGTGCAATCGTGATAACAAATGCAACCACTGCAAGCAGGTGAGCCAATGTGCTTATGATTGCTGTTTATATAATGATTCCTGCTTATATAATGAGCTACGATATAATAATAATAATTAACAATCGTAACTAGATATTTTGCGGTGTATGCTGGGTGGCGCATATGGACGAACTAAAGGAGCTACTAGGAAGTATCGCCGAGCAATTGGAAGCCACGGCCAACAGATTCGAATACAGAATCGATGAGTTTCGAGTAAATTGAACTTGATGAATTTCTTTTTTTTTTTTTTTTTAGAAACCTACCTTTCGATTTATTCCCAGTACATGGTCAATGACGTCGTTCAAGTACATTATGTATTCTCGCAGGCTAAAATCGACGCCTTGAAGGAGTCTATCGACAAAGACATTGAATTAAGGATCGCTGAGCTAAAGCAGGAGCGCGAGGAGAGAATCAAGAAGGCTACGACGACGGCGTCTAAGGGCGAATTTTCCGCCGAGGAAATAAAACAGCGAATATACAAGATACAAGCGGAAGTGAACGAGCAGAAGGACGCAACTTACGCGACTCTAGCTGACAATCACGAAAAGGTATTCGTATACCCATTTACGAATTGACCCTACATTGACATGTCACTCGGTTCAGGCACGTGACAGACACCATGCAATCTTTCTCCTATACACATATTTCTCCTTGAAAGACCGAAGAGGCGCCCAAAAATCTTGAACGATACCACCGAGAAGAGCCTGTTAAAACGCATTTAAAAGTATCCTTTTTTCCAAATAAACTCTGGACCACCCCACCTGTCCAGAGCAGGGTCTCGCAGTATTGATCATTCGGGGATGAGGAAGGTGCGAGGAGGAGGGGCACGCGGAGGGCCGAGGAGGGTAACAGCCAGGAGGACTGGGAGGATGCTGGATGGGTCGCAGGGTTGGTCGGAGGGTGGCTAGCTAGAGCACACCCAGCATCTCTCGTAACCAGAGTGAGGGAGCCGAGTGCACAAACTCGGTATGGCGAAGCGGATAGGATAGAACCGTAGTGTGTATAATGGTATTGGTATATAAGGCACGAGCAGCGAACGTCTGCCGCTGACAGCCCATTACCACTGTACAAACGCAAGCCCAGAAGTTCGCCAGGGTAGGTGGGATTGGGGTAGGAAAAAACTGGCAAGTCCGGGAGAAGGATAAGATACGTAGACAGGGGTAGAGCAAGCTGGACCACCATCGACTTCGATGGAGAACATTTTGTACGAGAGAAATCCTAAGGGGACGACAGTGATGTTAAGCTTTTAGAAAATTCATTTACTCTTGAGGATGAGAAAACGACGTTCTTTAGCTTTACTCAGGCTGGATGGATCTTGGACGGAGTCTGAAAATTCACGAAACTAATCCGGAAGCTACGGAGCTCGTTAATATAATTAAGGTCGTATGCCATTCGTATACTCGGTACAAGTATGAGGTTTCTTTAAAGTTGCGTTCAGCAAGACATATATTTTTATCCACGGATGTGCAAACAACATAGCCGGACACGAGGACGGCCGTTTTACGTACGAACCTCGAACCTCAGTTCCTCTGTATGATATTTATACATTCAAATTCATACGCGACGCGTGAACGTTTACACACGAGTATGTTTGGTCTATACGGTAACACGTAACGCGGTACGTATATACGGACGTATATAGAACCCATTGCGAATCAATTTTCCCGGTCTTGTCTTGATCCAGGAGCGAGGCTGCGAGGGTGAGCCACGCTTGCCACGCCTGCCACCCTCATGAAGCACCCCATAAGCCACGCCCGCCACCCTCGACCAAAGGCCCGAGGGCTAATAATTCACGTCACGAACACACTACACCATAAAGAGTCAACTACAGGCTTCTGTATTCCATGGTTATCCTCGCATAAACGTTATCCAGTTGCAGTAACTGTTAATTACCGATCATCTTTATAATTTATTGGCACCCTCTAGATCGCTCGTTTGATTTTAGCGCTTCGATACGAAGCGATAGTTATTAATTGACACGTATGTCAATGGCGTTAACGATCATTACTAATTACACGATTCAGGAATTTGACGCAAATAATCCAATTGGTAGAATGTGTTTTTAATAATGGCACTGTATTGGCTGAGATGTGAGAGGTGTCAATGAGTGTTTTGTCATTGAGAAAAATATTTTTTTTTCTTCTAAATTTTTCATAGGGTACATAGCTCAGGATTCGTGTGTCAAGGGGTTGAAGGGTAACGATTAACAATTTTTTAGTGCAGAACACCGCACGCGTTGCTGGTGTCTACGTCCCTGAAATTAGCCACAGTGACATATTGTAGCTATGGGGTTGCCAAAGGACTGCTCTATAGATACCCTGTAACTGAGGGGTACTGTCAACCCTGGGAAAATCAACTGACGTGTAACTAACAAGCGTGTCATTAATTTTAATATGTATGTTTATATAGCACTGGTTAGGGAATCGATGCTGGGTATGGCTAATTTTACAGCGACCCTTGTGCGAATCTCGTCCACGTCCTGAAAATGGGAGGAAATCATTTTTATAAATTCTCCCTTGAACTTGCTGAAAAAAAACGTGAAATTCCGTGCAACCCTTCTATACGCACACAAAGAGAATTATGAGCGTTAATCGATGGCAGGCATTGCCTTGTTTGAATGTTCTATAAAGGCTTGTTCACAAGTTAACGAGCAGACTGAAAACAGCTCCACCACGCAGTCAAGGTTAATTAGCGATAATAAGACACAATTAAAATATCGATAAAACGAATACCGTTCAAATAAATTATACCGTTTGCTTAGACATTGTAATTGAGATTCAAAGGGTATATCAAATTTTGAAGAAAAAAAAAAAAAAAAAAATACATTCAAGTCCACGAATTCGATTTTTTGGTTTCTATGAAAATTACAATACTCGCGGTAATTCTTAAGTCAAAAATGTTAATTTTTCTAACACACTCATAAGATTCGTCAAAGGAATCAATGGACCCAAATGAAATATGCAGAGCAATGCAGTTGACGTTCGCCAGCATATTTTGAGATGCACCGAAGCGACACTAAACTGCGGCCAATTGAGAACACCCTCTGAACTACCCTGATTTTCTGGCACTTTACCTACAGCCCCTGGTACAGCCTGGTCGCGTGCCGACGTGTGCGGTCCTTTGTCAATTTTTCACAGGGTGAACCTCCATGAGTCTACGTGCAAAGACACGTGTTACAAATAGGCTTGGTGGCCTACAGTACGCTTGGTGGGTTTTCACTCAGCAGGATTTCACCAGGCTGAACTTCTTGAGTAAATCAGATTGGAGCAGTGCCTCGTTTGAATATTTATGCCACATTGGGAATCAAGATCACTTTCAAACTTCACGATGGATCTACCGAGAAAGCAAACTCGATCAAGAGTTTAGATCCGCACAGGTATCTCGAATTCATTTAAAGTCATCCTTTATCTTCCAGGTCAAGACCTTCTTACTCCTGCACCACAAGGCAAGTGACGTGATGGCTGCTATCGCTGCGTGGAAACCGGATCTCTCCGATGACGTTGACTACGATGAGAATAAGCAGAGGCTAGAGGTCACTAAAAGCAAGGAGAATGTCAATCTTTATTACAAGTAAGATATCCTTTAATTTCTATCGTGTTCTGTATAGTTCGTATCACCTTTCTTTTTTGTCAGGAGCAAAGCGTTCACTCCAAAATTAATTGTTGGTCGTGACGTCGTGCATCGACCGTCGGGACTGGCCTTCGATCCTTGGAGACAAGTAACCTTCGTCGCGTGTCCGGGAACAAGTCACATCGTTGCACTTGACAAGAAGTTCAAGGTGTTAAGAAGAATTCAGCACAAAGATATGCTGGCTCCTCAGGGTGTCTTGTTTCTTGAGGACATGGAAGAACTTTTTGTAACGGGTAAGTCATTCATTATATTGATTTACGTTTATTTTTTATATTTCAATATTTTTCTTATTCAGATAAATGGAAGCACTGCGTCTATGTGTTCAATAAAAAGGGCGACTTTATACGGCGTCTTGGTAGCAAAGGCATTGGCGATGCGCAATTTCGTTCTCCGGAAGGAATAGCTGCTCACCCGAGACAGAATCTTATTTATATTGCCGACACTGGCAACGACAGAGTTCAAATTCTTCAACCCGACGGTACTTTCTACGGAAGCATTGGACTCATCGAGAAACAAGTGACGAATGTTACTTTACATGGGAAGGTTGTTAATACCACTGTCAATCATTTTAATCAGCCTACCGATGTGGCCGTGTCCTTCTCCACCATTGTTGTGGTTGACTGTGGTAATCATAAGATCAAGGTAAAAAATTTCTACGTACTTACGTATCGTTATTTAATAATTGAATAGATAACTTTTCGTTAATATATTCTTATCAGGTTTTCAATCACGATCTGCAACATATCAATACAATCGGCGGTCCTGGATCGATCAGAGGACTCTTTAGGTCTGTGGATATTTACTTTATATCTTATGTGATCTACAAGATTTTACAAAATTATTCAGTCGCCAAATTTAGGTTATGTCGGGTCAATGAAAATAATATATTTACCCACTAAATTCCAATGCATTATTTCATTTCGCACTTTCAGATCACCCGAAATCGTCAAAGTAGACATCAAAGGAAATATAATTGTCGGTGACTCCGGAAACGGACGGATCCAAATATTTTCACCGGAAGGAGACCTCCTGAGAATCTTGGGAAGCAGAGGTACCAAGACCGGCCAATTTGGATGGGTATCCGGTTTGCTGATTAAAGATAATCTAGAAATCATAGTATCGGACAGCAAGAATTACACCATACAAATATTTTAAAGTGGTTGTACAAGAAGAAAAAATTATTTCTCTAAATATATATATATATATAGATATAAGTATATAACTAATACGTTACAATAAATAATAATATATATACCATGTAATGTGTTATAGAGTAAAAGTGTAACGCATCGTAACTCATACATTTATTTAACTAAGTATAAAATTCCCACTCGACACCGTTTACTTTTCCCAACCACAGAGATCCAAATATCAAACAGATTTTCGGTAAACCGTGTCCAACCACTCGTATGGCCTCGTAAGCATATTTAACCAATAAATAATTTAGCAAACAAATTGATCCCCTAGGACTATAAACAGATACTTAGAGGCACGCGCCCGCGCGGCAAATCAGAGTGGAAAGAAATTGTCACGAGGTAAAGATACAGAGCAGTGTTAAATTATACCCAGATCGGAGAGAATAGCGGACAATAAATGACCGGTTAACAGGGAGACCCCTACTGTGAGAACCAAGAGGGGGCCCGCGGCGTGAAATCTCTATTATAGGGGGTTGATAGGTACCCCTTGTTGTCCGGGGATGTACTGGTACTGACAGGGTGCTCTGCGGGACTTCGGGCCCTCGGAAATAATGTAATCGCAAATTAAATGTTTACGTGGAAATCGACAACCTTAAGGATCTTACCGAGGACACACTTCGGTAAGGTTGATAGTCCCTTTGTTAATTTTACCAGAAAATTTATCCCGCGTCAGACTCCCATAACCTACAAAGCGACAATTAATTAATCGGCCCAATGATCAAATTCGAGTTACGAAGGTAAAGCCGTGGGAGTAGACTGCGATGTAACGTCTACGTAAGACTCTGTGAAAGACGTTTTCTAAAGCACCGGGAGTTATTGTGAGAGACATGTATACAAAAAAAATTATCTAAAGTACTCATCTCGGTTTCTAAACGGCGGATCCCCTGTATCATGACGAATTCAAATAAATAATGCTCACTGTGACACAATAACCTCTCTTGAAATTTGTTACGGCGACACTCGAAATGGCACGCTCCTGCTATTTCTCTACAAATAGGTACTTCGGCGAGAGGATGATACTCGTCTGTCATTTGTCAGATCTGGCGTCGACTCTATGATCAAGGAATAGAGAAGCCATGATGATTTAGAAAAAAATGTAGAAGGCAAAATTATTACTTTTCTCAGTGGTACGAATGATGGTAAGGCAGTTTTCGTATCGTGTACTAAGGAACGATAATATCAAAAAATTCAAATTACCCGCGGCTCCAAATGATTAATCCCTTTAGGACTACAAGGACACCCGTGTTCTCATACGCTCGAAAGCTAATCCCAATTATTGGGAAGCGCCCTGGACAATAAAAGTCCTTTCACAGGATCTTCAATGCTTTGCGGCCAGTCACAGAACGATTCGACTTACTTTAAAGTACGTCGTACGACAAAACTTTGACAGTTGTACCTACAACCCTTCTAACCTATTGTCATCGTATTAACACCTTGCATAATTGCGGCACTGCATTTCATTGTGTACTAAACATACCTCATTTGAATATCGGTCTATTCATATCATTGAGAAGGCTAATATTTGAGCTGTGGTTTCGTACCTATGGGGACGCATTCGATGAGCTGTTTTACCGATCGAGATACTTTCTCAGGCTGTCAGCTCCGGCGACCGTTCGGATATTCAAACTGGTAAGTACGTCATCACTCAACAGCGTTATTGAAACCATATGGAATTCATATCCTTGGTATAACCTCAATTCGATATTAATAAAGTTTTGGCTAAAGAATGGAGAGATATTTGATACGTAACTACATTAATTATATTATTCGTAGAAAAATTGCAAAATTATATCAACTGTCAGCTGGCGTCGTTTCTTTCGTCGAAATTGTTTTCGGATAAACGGGTTTCATAACGTTTCACTAGACTAAAGCATGGCCCACCAAATTGAAACGACCCTCCTACCATACTATACCCTCTCACTGGTACATTCCCTCCAGTACCTCTGCATGTTATGCTCCGGAAAATAAAATTTAGACGGCAGTAACAATAAACCACAGAACCTCTCGTCCCCACGTTTCGCAGATAAATGCGCTATTAAGTTTTCGCCAATGAGAATTCGTGCTGATAATCATTTTGCACAGCTCGAATTCCCATTGGTCGAAAGCTCCGCCCAGGGGTTGGTATCGATCATCCCCTCGTGATACAATTTACCGTATATAAAGCGAACTCCCCGGGGACTTTAGTGATAGTCGGATTTCAACCCTTATTAGGGATAGAGTTTTCATTCGTAAGGAACATAGCGGTTGTTGGCTAATTTTAAGAAGTGCCGTTCGTTAACATCTTTCATTAAATTTACCTAAGGTGTTGAGTTTTACTCGAGAGAATCTTTGAATGCATTTTTATGTGAAATTTTATGAACAAGTCAATTAATGGCTTTGTAAAGTCTCCTTTTCGTTGTGGCCTTAAAGTGTGTCCTTTGAAATGGCATCGCATCCCGCGTACGATTACGAAGATCGAAGTCAGAGAATTCGACATCGGGTTGGTACGACGTCCAGACCAGCTGACTCCACTGTCGCCTGTTCTAGGTGAATAAATATTTTAAATCATTCACACTCTAATGTCGTTCAAAAGGAATTTTCAAAATTATTTGCAACAAATATTTATGTGTATTTAAATTGGAGATTTTTGTAGAGTCATTTTTTTTATACCAAGATACTTTATTTTTGGACTGTGTCAAATTTCGACTTTCAGCCACGTATAATTACTAGTTTTTTGTAAAGGCAAAGTTATTGAAATCGCATGGCGATCGGTTTCTAAGAAAGAAAACAACGAATTTCCCCAGTTCCCAATACTACGTCGGACCAAGCAGTGACATCAGCGAAGAAGATCTGTCAGAACTGCCATCTTGTGTTTACGCAGGTAGACCAACGCAACATGTGACCCACGCACCTCAGCACACGCACTCGCCTTTGCATTATCATATGCCGGTGTCAACGCCAGGTACACAGATTCATTTATCCAGTTTTACTAGTCCAAGCAACCCCTGTGATAAAGTGGATCTGAAAAATTCCGCACGAAGTAGACATAACCTATTTGCACAATTTGACAGACAATTTTGTCAACTAAGTATATCCGTTGCATAAGGTTTGTACCATTTGACAGATCACAATGATCCGGATATGAATGGCGTGGAGGAAGGTTATTATCCCAATGGCAGCCCATACAGAATTCAGAGACACGCTGCGAACATTCGCGAGAGGAAACGTATGCTGAGGTAAGAAACGGTCCATTTATAATTGTCCGATGTAATGTTGATATCGATAATAAGGACAAGTCTGCTAAGATTTAGAAGCAGATTGTAAGCGTAATTGCGATTTTTAGCAGCATCAACTCCGCTTTCGACGAGCTCAGAGTTCACGTGCCGACGTTTCCTTATGAGAAGCGATTATCGAAAATCGACACGCTGAGACTAGCAATAGCGTATATCGCGCTTCTCAGGGAAGTCCTAGCGGCAAGACTTGACCCTTTGACCTACGTCGAAAGGTGCCTTAGAGGTGAAATAAGTGGAGAACGTGCCGAATGGAACACCAGTGGTAAGAGAAGTTTCATTGCGATTTCATAATTAATAATAAAAACGATCAGAAAATCAAATTTCTTTATATTAATTTTTATTCACAGATCTCACGGCGCGACTATCGTGGATAAATTGGGAAAATCTCGGCGTTAATCCAAATCGACGATCGGTACTGACCACCCTCGCCCTCACTACGGACAACATGAACTAAAGCCAAGATCATTCATCAAGTTGTTCTCTTTCTTTGTAAATACTTTCAAGCTGGAATAGAGTGCCAAAGATTTCGTACATTAAGTTCTAGTCTACGTGCAATACGAGTAACGATATGTATTTCGTATTTATTGTATAGGGAGCCTAGCGTTAGTTAGTACGAAATATTTGAAATAAGACAGAGACTCCTGAACCTGTGAGCATTGCTGCATATGAATAACAGAGAACAGGTCGCAGATCGAGCAAGTGCAAAATTATAAATTGAGTCTTGGAAATGAATATTGACGTGTGTTTAATTGGATACGCGTGAAAGCACAATAAACATATATTGATTAATTACAATGTCGTTGATATATGTATTTCAAATCCTGTAGAATTTACGTTACATTATATGATATGCCGAGTGGCCGCCAGATGGTGCTGCCGCCCATGAAGAATTAATGGACGGCGGGACACAAACAATCGAGATACAAAAGAGGTGTAATGTCCGACAGGTACTTCGTTCAATTGGTTTTTGTCTACCTTTATGATAACTAGAATCAAATATTCTTCAGTGAGACACTCATACTCGCAACTAATCATCGTATAGAGTCAGATATTGTAAGAATTTTCGTGTACGTCGTCTCTGAGGTAATAATTTACTCCTATTGGTTTAGGTAAATCCATCAGGTATACTCGTCGAGTGGAATAATAAATGGCGAACGATCAAGAGAACCATACGAATATTGTGAGCCATACTTCCTTAGAAATCGACGAAGATATCAGCGTTATCGCAATTATTAAGCGAGACACGTCGTCCGGAACGTCGAAGAAAATCAAATCTACCTGCTTGAATGCGAGAAGCAGCGAAGACAAAGCCGAGATGATCTTGACGGATAAGCCAGTAAAGCAACAGAGAAAGAAGAGTGCCAACCTAGAGAATACTCAGGTGATCGAATTGAGTGATAAAAATTCTAAAATGAAATTGCGAAAGCAATTCAAGGTCGAGATGAACAGTCCAGAAACGTCAGAAAGAATTCAGCACTTATCTGGGAGCGAGAATTTGGATATTCTTCAAAAGTTACCGCCAGGAACGATAATTATTAAACAGGAGAGTAATAAAAGTTTTAAAGAAGACGGCGAGTACGTTCATGAATCTTCGAAGGATTCTACCGAGACTAACAGTAGCTGCGGTAGCAGCACGTCTGGAGCGGCTGAAAAATCAAAGAGACTCCATCGAGCACGCAGGACGAAAAAGTATAAACTTCAAGGTATTATTTAATCAGCATTACATAATATTTTTATATTTATTCGCAGAACCGTCGAAGTACGTCGGAATCCTATGCGTGGATCTAAGAAGAACGTGGACAAGGATTTTCCGCGACCAAGACAGAGACTCTTGACAGCCAAGAGAAAGGAAAATCCTATTGAATCGGAATCAAGCAAAAGGACCAGAGGACCCACCATGCCGTATATGAATACTAGATCTGTCACTAGGAAATTATATACAGTAGGAGCAACGTATCAAGCGCCATCTATAATGGATGAAACAGAATGGAAAGAATGGCCAGTTCACGGGATGCATGAGAGACCGGCTTTTCATCCACAGGTAATAAATACATATTAACGTGATCGTCAGTGATTCTAAGCACTTTTTAATATAATATATTTTACATAGGCGGGTTTGGCTGCTGAATATATCGGTCGCTACTTTACAACATTGGACGGACGTACCTATCGGGAAATAGTGGATCAACCGGAAATTGAAGTTGTATCGGTAGATCCGCATCCAGAAGTAATGTCATTGATGAATTCAAGGAAAAGAAGTGCGAAGGGTAAATTAAAATGTCGGGATCCTCTCGGTATCGATCCTGAAGAAGTTCCAGCGACTGTCGAGGAATCATTTGACTTGTGTATGCACAATAGCCTTCATTCTGTACTTGCGTACTGTGCTCAAAAAAAAAGGCCGGCTTATCAGGAAAATATGGAAGAGAATAATGAAGCTTTTTATAAATCTGATCCATTGGGTGTGACTGATATGAAAAGTGATGCCAATCTCGTATCCACGAAGGAGTCTGATGAAACTTCAAGAACAGGTGTTGGTACTGCTGAATTTAAAGATAAGGAATATGACGTACAAGATAAAGATTTTGACAATTTTATCCTAAAGGATGATATGTGTAAAAAGAAAATTGATAGTGTCGTGGGAACGGGATGTTTTTCCAAAAAAGAAATATCCAAAGATATACCAAACGAGTTAAACTTAAGGACATTGGAAGATTCAACTATAAGCGATGAAACTTTAATGGAGATGTCTTCTATGTACACGAAGTTGATACCTACCGAAAGAAATGTTTCGACCGTTGACAATTCCTTGAGCAGAAACACAGTTCTTACACAGCGTATACTGAAACCTACCTTTTTAAATAATCCAAATCAATCGGCAATTGCCATAGATCTTTCTCTTAATTCGCAAAGACGTCAAGAGAGCCAGAAGGTTTCTGCCTCGTCAAAATTCATTGGCGACGGTCTTTCACTTCAGTATCAGAACCGTAGTAATAAAGTGATAAGGAATTACGTCCCGCCAAATTCCAGTCCCAATGTATCCTTCAATTCAAACGAGACTTCGGAAATAGCACGAATCTTGTCGGATTACAATCAAAGCTTACAGAAGCCTGGTGTGGAAAGTGTTTATCAGTCATCTTCAAAAATGCTTAATGCAGAAGTCCTGCGCACAAAATTGAAGCAACTTAAGACTCATTATTGTCATAAAAATGTTACTGGATCAAGAAATGAGTCGATAGAATCAAAATTTCAGCAGAGAACGTCAAAAAGCTGCTCCATGGAAAATAATAACGAGTCACAAACAACAAAGTTATTGAAATTGGACGACGAGACTTTTCACAAGAAAGTTGACGTTAAACGTACAGAAAGTAACAGTGATATGTCTGAGAATATTGATAAGTCAAAAACAATAAACTCGTTGAGTCCCAAGACTGAAAGTCGTATGAAAAATAAAGAAATTGATATCAAAGATAATTATGGTATAGAACGTAAGGCAGAATGGCTCGAGGAGTTACTTGAAAATACAGCAGTGCTGTATTGTGCTGCAACCGGTGTACATCAAAACGATTTAGCCGAATACATTGATACACTGGATGGGCAACAGAGTATAAAATGGCTAGAGACACACGAGGAGTCCATATTGTAATACTATGAAATTTTTCAAGAAACATGTATTGCTAGATTAATTAATTTGAAATTTATTGTATTATTATTATTATTATCCTTGCGCAATAAAACAGTTAATATAAAAGTAACGACAATATTTTCATTAATTTAATCCTTCAAAAGTATTGCTCCATGTATGATCAAAATGATTCACAAATACATTTATAACTCTTTGTATCTTCAATGACTAAATTGTCAAGGAATAGTGACGCATGCAGTGTCTGGGTTTCAGCGATACTGATGCATTTTTTTCTGACTCACCATTGTATTATTTTACATAGACAGCGACAGTATCCAATCAAACCCACTTAACGAATATAATAAAAAAACGTTGAAAAGTAGATGACAACAGCGCATTGCATTCCGCGCATGTTCACTGTATACTTACAAAAGAAACGCATCGCCGAAACTAACCTCAAAATAATTTAAATGAAATATTGTAGAAATGCTCAAATACGTTGTCCCGATTTGTCGAAGCTATCTATAATGCTTATAATACCTTTTTAAGATTATCTCTATATACTTGATACGTACGGCACCAAGGCATAAGTTTTCCTTTGAACTTTACACATACAACGTACAGTGTACAAAACGACCACCAAACTGATTCATATACTTTTCGCGCGAAATACGATCGCTATAGACTCATCATAAAAACATCGTTCTACAGGCAGCACTGATAAGAAAAATTAGCATAAAAGAATCGCCGTTTCTTCGTAGCGAGGACCATCCCGTCGTTGATACCTGCGTGTATAAATAGCATACAAACAACCAGGATCGCGAAGTAGAGGAAGAAGAGCGCGATGATGCCCAGGCTTCGTTGTCATTCCCTGTTTTGTCGACGCTTACGACGTCTATACCTGCATAAGTCGAATAACAATAATAAGAACAACAAACGGATAATTGACTAATAAAAAATAACCATATACCTTACCTTCTTCTTTCAGACTCAGATTCACTGCATTCGCTGACACTCTGGTTCACATCAACTTCCTCGGATGAAGATTCATCTTCCGTTTGACACTTTCCTTTCTTTACAATACTTTTTCCTGACTCTTCGCTCTTCGATTTAACCGACGTCTTGAAACTGTCTGCAGACTTTCGTTCTTTCCTCTCCGAAGATTTCTTCTCCGACTTCCGCTTCTGCCTCTCATCCTCGCTAGAGACTTCCCGTTTGGAATCTACGCGAGATGATTTCTTCTTGTTCTCGCGCTTCTGGACCCGATCTTGCTTCGACGAGTTACGTGAACTCGATGTAGAGTATCCGGTATCCTGCCTGGTCCTTCTAAAATTAAAGGACGATACAAACGATATGATGAGCAAGAAAATATTTCAAAATTTACTATCATACCTTTTACTCCGTTCCACGTTTCTTCTGGGTGAAAGGTCATATCTGTCCATGTCTTCTGTCGAATATTCGCTATCTGATAAATTCGCCTCAGCATCTCGATCTTTACGTTTCTTCTTCCTCTTCTCCTCCTGGTATCTTTTGCCACGTACGTCCTTGTACATGTCGCCTCTTGAGATGATACTAATATTTGTCATTTCGTATCTCTCGCCTTTGCTCTTCTTGCGCTTGTTCTTACTCTCGCTCTGCACCACGTACAGCCTGTACAGCTGTAGAAGTATTACCAGGGTGTTCTTGCAGGTGAAAAAGATATTCATATAGCTGACTATTTGATAGTGAATTATGAGTATGAGTCTGAACGCAAGAAATGGACCATCCTGTAAAAGGAAAGAATATTATTTATTAATTTTTTTTTTTTTTTTTTCAAAAATATTATCAAATACGTAACTCACTTGAAGAACCATATTTAAAGCTATTCCCCATACGTCGATGCTGCAGCAACTTGTTTCTGATGGAACTTTCCTTTTGATTGCACTTCCGGATGATAATCGAGATTTCCTTGACTTCGTTGCCGTCAATACCACTGTGAATTGCATCAGTGACCATGCCCAAATTCCTAAGGTTAGGTACACTAATACTGGTTCCTGTGCGATTTTGTCTTCTTTGAAGGAATCGAAGAATTCAATTATGTCAGCCGCGGTACCGATGTAAACCAATAGTAATTGACTTAATTGATCTCGAGTCAATTCGCCCTTAGGTAACATCCATCGTCCGATAATTAATATAAGCATTAAAAATTGTTCGATTAAAGTCACCCAGGTTTCCGTTGATATTTGAATATCCGGAAGTCTTATATTGACCTAGTATCATATGTAACGTAGGATACTTTTAGCACGATTATTATATGTACGATTTTAGTATTCAAATTGAAATGCAATATTAATCATACTCACGCCCAGTGCTTTTTCCAAACTTTTTAGATCAGCTCCAGCCAAGTTTGTCAGATTGAAATTTTCGGATATATTTATATTTGACTCACGCATTCTCATTCTTCTATCGACCTTGTCCAATTCCAACAACCAAATAGCAGGTACAACGCTGCCCAGGTATAAAAAGACAGACGGACAAAACCTAAAATTGTATATGCCTAATTATTATATTTATATGATTTTCATAAATATTGTATCCTGAATGTGCTCCAGTTATAACAATGTCTTTTATGAATGTCATGAGGTCAATATTTTTTTGACCTGTTTCCACGAGGGCATGGTCGATATAAAGTATATTCTCTCGCCATCCAAGGATAGCTAATGCCCAATTTCCGTCTGTCAAATCGGGACGCTCACACAAAAACACATCCCCATTCAAGGGGCGACCTTCGTAGCACTATAAAATGTTATGCTCTGGAAAATTGGCTTGTTAGGTGTTCGTTAGAAGATAAAATTCTCCAAGCTCAAAGCGATTTACCGAGCGCAACATCTAAGAGAATTAATTGAACTGCTTTTTCGAAAAGCAAATTTTCCATATTTCCAAAAGCACTTACATTTGTCCGTGCGGCATTAAAATTTTTTACAGATCTAAATTCATCAATTTTTTTCCACTGATCAAACGGAGTGGTTAGAAATTTAAATATAATAAATATCTAGCTAATGCAACTTGTTAATCTACTAAATAATTGTTACAAACCTTACGTTATTTTCATATTATTATATAAAAATTATCTAGAATTCGCACAAATGCAAGATACGTTTATCGAATCACTTTAGGACAACTTACCATTTCCATTCTTGATTTTCCTTTATAGTAAGCGTGAAGATACCCTCGAAAAAGAGTAACAATATCGGACAGCTCAGATACCAGTAAAGTGGATTTCTTTTGAAGGTTGTCACCTGCCAAATGGCAATGAAACCATGTGCGGCAAAAACCAATCGTGTAATTATGGCTTTTACAGTTGCAATAAACTTAGCCATCGTTGGAAGTTTGTTAAAATACTTGGCGCGTTTGCATGTCACATTACCACTTTTAAAAGTAACAAGCCTCAACGCACAGTTCAGCAGTATAATTTTTTCACAGTAGTACACCCTTGCATTATTATATGAATGACAACACTTAAAAATATACATACATCGATGAAATCAACGCAGACAAATTTTCTCGGCGAGAATAGCAAGTACACGAACTGTGGAAGAAGCAGTGAGAATCAGGGACAGAAATGTCCTGCGCGTTTCTAAGCTTTCAAATAGTCGCGCGGGCGTACTGTGCTAAGCTCACTAGCATAATGGACACACAGACACGTCTAATTCATATAGCAGTGAAAACGAATGTCAATCAAGTAGATTTTTAGACGCAATAGAAGCTATAAGTAATGTGGATTAGACCAACGTTCAATCATATCTGTTATATTTTCGATATATGATACTGCATATTGGCGTGCTATAACAGCACGGTGAAATCAAGCTGTTTACAAAGTGCCATTCCAACACGCACTGGTATACAAATGAGTCCTCTAATAATTAAATTTAGATCTTTTCAGACGACGACAGTCGGACGAGAAAATTTGAAATACGGTTACAGCTCGAATTTAATAAAAGTCCAAAATATCATGCTCTGAAAACGCCTCTTGTAATATGATGAGCGTAAGCATTAACGTCACAAATTGAATCAAATATTTATGATAGACCTTAATATCAGCAGATAGTTATTTTACGCAGAATTAAAAAGAACATGCAATAATATGGGAGGAGACTACTCAGATATTTCGTTTTTATACTTATCAATAATTTTATTCAATGATTAAATTCTTCAAATACACCTTACTGCCTAATAATTCATATAAAACACACAAACTTAAATGTAGCATGAATCTTAACGCGAAGTTATGTAATTATCTGCGTACAATGATAAACGTAATGTCATTTTCGCATGATACACCCTAATCAATTGTCTTTTGATTACACGAGAGGATAACTTGCGGAACTGGCAATACCACAGTTGTTATCCTTATTTCTTGCCATCTTGATGTAACCACGGTCGCCCCACGTAGGTCCCCAACTGTTCTTCACGAGCCAATACTCATCACCGTTCTCCTCAGTTCCATAGCCAACAACCAGTACACCATGGTCCAGGTCCGTGGTTGAGCACTCAGGTTCATAATAGACACCTACAATTTAAATAAATTTTTAACGTATATTATGTTTTGCTTATATATTTTAACATGATTGTCATAAGCAGAACTAACCTGAGGAGTAAAATTGGAAGGACTGATGCGAAGCATCAATGGCAACCGATAGAGGTCCAACAGTAGCAACAGCAGCCATCAATTTTTTCTCATTTCCTTCAGGAATATCGACAAATCCTACGTCTTCAGCTCCACTATTGCGGGGATTGTATCTGTGAATTGTTTATTTATAGTTAGGTCATAGTTTATTGGAATAGTGATATTGTTCAAAATAATTAGGATCGCTTTATTCTTTTACCGGCATTTGTCGTCCTCGGCTTCATAAGGGTAACTCTTTTCAGTATCGACACCTTTGTTATCCTTGATGTACTGGAAAGCTTGATCCATAAGACCTCCGTTGCATCCATTGTTGCCATACTTGCCAGAACAATCAATTAAATTTTGTTCGCTGAGAGACACGAGAACTCCTGTTTGCCTAAAGTGTTGTCCTTCCAGGGCTCCAGTCTATAAGTATATTACTTCAGTTCGTACTGAATTTTATTTATTATAATTAAAAAATAAAAAAGAACAGCGAAATACTAACAGATGAAAATGCCCAGCAAGATCCGCACTGCCCTTGATCTTTAACAGGAGTTACGGCACCATTCTGTCTCCAGTCAACAGCAACTGGAAATTCAACATTTGCTGGCTCTATGAATTTAGCACCCACCGGTTTTGGAACAGACCTCAATTGCAAATTTCCAGTTTTGTTGAAGCCATTCAGCGTGCTGACAAATTCGTGATGAAGCTGAAATAGAAAGATAATCTTGTAAATGTAGCTTGATAGGCTTCCCTAGAAATTTAAGTCACTAATTCTGTCTTTATACAGGAAACTGGGTGTGCATATACTTGTTGTTTAGTATTTTCATAAGTAATTTAGCAGTATATAGCTCGAATGGAAAAATTGCTATAGAATGGTACTTACCATATCTCCATATTTGTTCAGCTTGAGCTTGTATGATACTAGACCCATTTCATATTTTGCATTGTGTTTTGCAATTTTATGTCTATTTTCCATAAAAATTTTCATCCTGAATTTTTCTTCGACATCGCTTTGATATTTCTTCTTATGCTCAATCTATAACATTTTTTATATTAACTTAACGAGGTCAAGACAAAAATATAGCAAAAAAGGGGGGATAGATAAATAAGCATCACGTAATCGTCAACAAAAAAAATAACATTGAGGAAGTAATAAGATATATATCTTAAAGAATGTTTTGACAATATAAACATATTTGAATCTTATAATAATAAATCCATTATCTATATAAAAATATCTGATAACGTGTTCATAAAAAAATTAATTTATCTTTGTTATCGTATGTTTGTGATATCATTTGTCGATTTGGAATAACTAAGTCATGACTGTCTTAACCACAAACAGAATTAAAAAATAAAATATTATAATGAATTACCTTGTAGGTGCCCCACTCCTCCAAAACAAGGTCAAAGAAAGAAACAGCCTGCGTGACAGCTATTACTACAGCAAGTATGAAAAGGATAACCTTCATGGTTATAAGAATTTAACTGTAAAAGAAAAATCACATGGGACATATCAAAGGACAGTTACAAAACACTTGTTTATCCTAAATAACTACTGGTACTAAATATTGTTTCTCTTCTACAGCTACAATATTTCTGACGCAATAATACGGAAAATGATCTTTTCCTAACTTCAACTTCGTTCTTTATTTTCTTTCTTTGTCATCTTGTCCCTCAGTGGGACATTTGCAAGTCTTAACTTCAATTACACATTCTTGTTCTAGCTCGAGCATAACATTAATTTATGTATAACCTTAAACACATTGAACACGAATGAAATAATTAACTGGACAAATCAAATCCAATTCATTAATTTCATAGATTAAGATGACTTATCAATCCACGAAAGTAATATATATTAAACGCGGAAATATCTTTTGTTCACTTATGACGTATAACAGACTGATGACACATTGATCACAAAACAAAGAAACAAGGCTTAAATTTTTTGTAAACTCCCACAGAACATAATAGCAATACACAACGCGTTTCTCTCATACAAAACGTAGTATAACAACGTGATATAACGGCACATAAGTATTTAATAAAAAAAAACCAATTACCCCAGCCTATCCCTAACAATGATATAACGGAAAATAGACTACTGCGTCGCAACACAATATGGAGTTCGACCATGAACTTTACGTTTGGTCGTCAGCTAACAAAAATTTTACCAACAAATAGTACTCCAGAAATTACAAAGAATGACTTACCCAATTACAAAGTACCCAATGAACTTAATGCGTCAAGGCAAGGTGCAGACTGCAAGAAGGTTCCCGCACTAATGAATGTAAATGAACTGCGCTACTGGTATATCCACAAGTGACACCACGTGATCAAAGAAAAGTAGGTTCATCATTGGTGATCCATAGATTTTATCTGATCACGTGAGGTATCCTTCTTTTATTTTGTTTGTATGATTTCATCAGTCATCATCATACGCCTGTCGAGTCATATTGGCGATAAATAAACAACGCCTTTATCAATTGACATTTTCGTAGCCAGTGCATAAGCCTGTAAATTGCTAGAAAATATTGATCAAATAGAAAATTCATTCTGCATCGTAATAAATGATGAGCCATCAGAGGTATTTCTTAGTATTAAGATTAATTACGTGACCCACTGGCCGAAGGTGAACTCTAGCGGGGGATGCGAGACAAGGGATCTTTTTTAAGGGTCCTTTTCGAACGTAGTCACAGGCGAGAGGAGATGATTTTGAAGAGGCAGTCTCAATTTGGAGTCGAATGGATAAATATTACTGATGTTGTCGCCTTGTAGGTTCCTTTATACATGTCTTCTTCTGCGTTCCGATTCACATTCATAGTATTCCAATAAAACTGCAAGAGGAACCTGCAAACCCAGCGTTCGAATGAGTTCTTTGGATCCTGATTGGCCTCCGTGTCCCACCCGGACATGCATATTACTTTTGCATTCTTATGGCACTGTTTATCGAATTACTCAGAACTGTCAATATTTTAACATTTGTAGATTGTGCATTTCAAGTGATACACAGTTTACAATGAATTTTATGCCATGGGTCAGCTACATGCAGAATAATCATATTGCCTTGCATTGCATTATTAAGACTTGGAACTTTGTATGACCTACAGTAGGATTATAACTACGTATGTCGCAAGGGGTTTTACTTTTTTTTCTTCTTACTTTGCTAGGAAATAGAACACTGGTTAAAGTACGATATTTCTTTAAATTTTTCTTATTATCAAATGTTTTGAGATAATTAAAGCGTTTCAGAGCAGCTCGATATACGTAGGCGGATCTCTCAATTAGTCATGATGTAGGCATACGTATACCAGTTTAATCTAATAAAATGTTGCATAAGAGCTCGGAATTGATTTTGATATTACATCTCTGCATTTATTGTAATTGGGAATTTCGTCCGTCTTTCATGTTATATTTAATGACAGACAGTGAAGAGATATAAGATTCTTTTTCCTTAAAATATTCTTCTTGTTACAAACAATTAAATGAACTGACGTACAATGATATTGTTAATACCTTACTGATTTTTAGAATAGATCCTACTTATATACCAGTTCCTAAATTAATGTTACTTAAAATGGTCAAAAAGTTGGTAAGGCTGCTTTTCATTATGGCGGATTCTTAGCCAATTGTAACTGATTGTACCAAAATGGCTGGTCGTGATATCTACGATATTACTCCTAGAAACCGGGAGATCCTTGAATTTCGAGCTTCACGACGAAATGCTTTGCGCCAAGAGTTTTTAAAAGAGACTCTGAATCCGCACAAACATGCAAGTGGTGCAGGAGGTACGATTGTAAGTATTTTAGAATTCTAACCTAAATCGCATTTTTTTTCATTAATTTCTGGGCAAAAAAATATTCTAATATATGTTAGTAAAAGATTTCTTGTAAATTTAAAATTATTTCAAATTATTTGTTGCAATAAATACACCTAATAATTGAATTTTGAAAATGAGTTTTATTATGTAATAGGCACTATATTGATGTGAAAATTAATTGATTGACTGTTTTTGTGGACTTATAATGATTCTTCTTGTTCATTATGAATGTGCATAACAAATTAATGGCAAATTTGTACTTTAAGATAACATTTTTTAATACAACGTTTTTTCACAGTTCGATGAACAACTGCAGCGTCTCTTTTCATTGGATGCTAAACGTTCAGAATATGTGAGAGCAACAGGAAGAAATTTTTTGCAATACTCTGCTCTAATAATATTTCCAATTGTAGCAACTATGTTTATTGCGACCAAAGCTAGGGTATGTTATATATAATATGCTACAAGTTATACATATAATGTTTAAGTTACATCAATTTTCTTTACAACTGTCATTAAAAATATGTGATATAGCTAAAGATAGTTTTAATTATATATTTAACATTTGTTTCAATTTAAATAGAGTATGGAATACAGCTGAATTTTTTGTTTATGTCATTATAGAATACGAAGGAGATGAATATACGAACAGGCAATATCAGCTACAGAGACAGAGGCGCCAAATTTGTATAAATCATTAAAACCTTATATCTACCATAGTGGGAATAATATGTAATTAGAAAAACGTTAATAAAGTATATGAAATATAAATATTTTTGTCAGTGTCTTCTGTCTATTGCCATAGTTTACTTCTCAGTTGATGAGCGTCGTGAGTATAAAAAATATATCCTTTGGATCTTTCTACTTTTATTTTATTTTTTAACGTGCGTAGTGTATGCCCAATAATTTTTTACTTGATGTTACTGTAAAAATGAAAGTAATCCTGAATTGAATTTCATGAGTCCTTTGTGTCTACTATTCCAAACATTGATGAAACAGAACAATAAATATATTTCCATAGAATTTATTTCTCTCGCGTTAATTAAACTAAGAGTGTATATTTAAGAATTGGCTTTCTTTAAATAAAGTATTTTATGATAGATATTTTGAAATATTTATTACATGATGCTTCTTTCACTATCGATCTTCAAGTTGCTTGTCTCTAGCAACAACAGCATCATCAAATTTAACCATGTATGTTGTGCCTTTATGCCAATGAGCTGTTACTTTTGCAGGCTAAAAAGGAATAACAGATTGCATATTGATTTCATGTATTTTAACAGCATAAATATTCTTTAACAAAACTTATATATAGAACTCAATATGACTTTTCACATAATATACTTACAAAACCAGAATCACAAAGTACAGCTTCAACAATTCCTGCTACAAAAGATGCACAATTTAAGCTTCCTTTGTCTTTTGGGACTGAAACAAATTTATTAACCAGTGCTTCTTTTTCTATAATATAGTAAGTACGCTCATCATCATTGGCATGCTCTAACTTATCTGCCTCGCGACCAAACAGACATTTCCAAAGTGTGCTTTTAATAAACAGCAGAGCATTCAATAATTTTATTTCACGCTTGCCACTTTTTTCACGGACAATAAGTAGATCTGTAATTCTGTGTCCAACTTCTGTGCCCATTTCAGCTAATCTAGAGTAAAATATTTGTGTCATAAAATCACAACAAATGTTAGTTCTATTCCAGTATTAAGTAATATTACTTTATAATGACTTATCACCCACTTGTTTTGCAGTTCTGGTACAGTGTAAACACGATTTTGACAGTACTGCACAAGTTCAGAAAACAGAAGAGCATAACAACTTAGGCTAACCTCTCCTTTGCCTTTGCTTAGTGATTTATCTAGTATGCTCGTACGAGGACGTACCGCTGATATCGTTATACTTGTCATGTTTAGAAATAACGAATTAGGAAAAACCTATTAATTTTTTTAGAACTTATATGTTATAAACTTGACGAGCCACATTCGTATGACTATTTCACACAAACTCCATATTTGGCATTTGACAGACCGAAGATATTAAAGTTCCTAGCACATGAAATTGAGTTTAGTAATTTAGTAGAAAAAGTTCACACGTACACACTGCAAGATTCAATTTGAACTGGACCACTCCATTCCAAGTTCTTAGAAATGAATTGTTTGAAAATCCGAAGGTGGAATAAAATTTTCTTGATTTCTACTTTTACTGAATAATTGTTGCAACGTGGAGAAAAAACAATAATGCCGCAATCCAATTTGGTAATAATAATTATTCATAATAAAACGATGAATAAAAAGTAGTTTCAGTTTCGAAGTATGCGCATATAAGATCACAATTAATAATCAATTGAGGAAAGATTCCGTATTCATTTTTTTTAATTTATTCTCAATGTAAAAATATCTCATACACTTTTCTTGCACTTCATGTAGTGTTACAAACCTATTAAAATATTCATATGAATAAAAATCTTTTAGCGCTCAGCTATCATTGTACTTTGCTATAATCAGTGATCATCTCAAATCCTTTCCCATAAACGCATACAAATGTATCACCATTCCTATAAGACAATTAAATATAATTTTAAAATGAGCATTTGCGTTTAAAGAACATGCCATTTGAATTTTAAACTAAAATTTACCTATCAGTGTTGCATAAGGTCAATCCTTGTACATCTGGGATCATTGTTAAGATTGTGCTTTGTTCTCTTACCAATAAATTCTGTTTATCAAACGAATAAACTAGAGATATTACTTTTTGATCTATGCCAGAACTATAAAGTTTATTTGTTCCATGAAACTTCAATCCTGCAAAAGTTGTTTTAACGTAGATGCTATTGGTTTTAATTGATTAATTTATTTGACGTTACAGCAATATCAGAAAAACAATGTATACCTGTGATTTGTGTTGAATGTATTGAGGAGGAATTCCACTTGGAAATTATTTTTGCAGATAACTCACCACTGGGCAAATTGAATACTTCAACAATGATTAGATTAAGTGCATTATCATCACCACCAGTCGTTAGAAGATAAACATTCTCTGTATAAATCTTAAAGTCAAAACTATTTATCCCTGACTGATGTAATTTGAAACTTGCAAATGGTATTATATTTTGAGAGTTATCAAGATAATTTTTATATATATTATCAACCACTTGCGTAAGCAGGGGACTTAGATACCAAAAGTTAATTATGCCATCTGTGGCCATAGTTAAAACAATTATTTTTTCTTGATGAGTGAATGAGTGTACTTTTAAGAGGCAGCGATTATACCGTATAGACGTTCCTAGAAGTATTGCATCAGTGATAATATTATATATGAATATCCTGGAATGAAAGTGGTCCTTTATAAACTGCTAAAATGAGCTCATCAATAACAGATTACATAAAAATATTCCATTGTTATCAGACACTGAAAGTTTACCTCAAATATCCATCGGAACAGGCCACAAATAGGAATACTTGCTCCTTGTCCACTGGATCTTGATAAGCACTAATATCCATATAACGCGTTTCAGGATCTACATAGTATTGTTGAGATTGAACAGATTTTCTACGTTGCTGATCAGTACCCCATAACATATGGGACGCTAATTGAACGCAACTTATATCTTCACTGCCTAGGACTTCCCCATTCAGTTTTACAGTAATTTCTGAAATTTTTAATTGGGCTCTGCCCCCGCCAGAGAACACTAAGTTTCTGCTGAACATATTTGTATTCTTTGTGTTCAAAATTGCTATACATTTAACACTAGATATATGACCATCTAATACATCAAGTGTATTGAAATCACAAATAGCATTATCTGACGTAGATTCTGTCATGGAAAATATGCGTAAAGTGCAGTCCTCGCCCCCAGAAATAAAAATATTATGATGAGAATTACTCAGTAGTCTCTGAACTGAATATATTTCTTTTGCGTGGAAGCCCTTCTGTAATTGATTAAAGATTACGGTATGTACATCAGGTTGGTTAATGTTTCACATAGATTACGTACCTGTAAAATAGGTAGAAATTCTGAGTGCAGAGAACGATTGACTAGATAAACTTGTTTATCGCGTATATAAATGAATTTTACACAACCATCTGCCAATATACAGTCCCATGATCGGTGACCACCGCCACATGAGATTCGCAATAATATACGTCGAAGTACCATACTATATATTATAAATTCCACCTAGAACATATTAAAATTATTTTTATTATAACTAGCATATAGCATATATATGTGTGAGAACAATACCTCTTTAAAACCCAAAACGACTGTATCAGTATCGGTTTTTAAAGTGTTGCTGACCCAATCCATTGGCATTCTTTTTTCACAAAGAACTCGCAGTGACATATCACCATCAGAGTTTGGCAATTCGTAAAATCTTAATGTGCCATCACGCCCTGTAGATATTAATTTTGGGCCTACGATTGCACAAGATTGAACCCCAAGACTTCCATGAATTTTGGGAAAGGTTTGCACCGGTCCTCTCGGATATATACTCTTGGACGCAGTTTTTGTACAATTTAATGGATTTTCTACTGTTTTAAATATATATATACTTCCTGCTCTGTCACCGCATATCATTAAGCTTTTGTACATAACAGCAGCGGTTATTTGGCAATCACGACTGGGAGGTAAAGTGTGCTCGGTTTGAGAGACAATTTCTGTAAATATAAATGTACAAAATCCAAAGAAAAAAAAAAAGATAATTTCGTTAACTCTATTGAGTATTATCAATACTAAAATATTTACCATTAGATGAGATTTCTATTATCTTCAAATTTCCCTTTACTCCACAAAGTAGTAAAGTATTGTTACTCAACCACCGCATGGAAAATATTTTGGAATCCATCACTTTTTTTTCTAAAACTTGTTTTAATTGCGCATCGTCTTCTTCAATGATCTCTTAAAATCAATTTACTTTGATTGTTATTAAAACATGAAGTCGAATGGCGAATGATATATAAATTATATCATGAAAGTACCTTTATGTAAATTTAAAAATCCATCCTTGGAAGCTAAAGCTACAAACTCTCGGGATGGCGATAATTGCATGACACAATAGCTAGAATATTTTGGCACATCAATAAATTGCCTGGGATAATCATCTGCTTTGTTCCTATATAGCAACATTCTTCCTTCAATCAAAATTAAAATAGTGCCGCTATTTAAAAGACCAACATGTTTGGGAATTCTTGTTTTATCGTATTTTAATACAATTTCAACCTCGGGATTCTTATGCTCAAGAGGCCACTGATAAATAGCTCCGTCTCCACCACCCGTGATTATCGTATTATTGTCCTCTGTTATATCAATGCTCCAAATACAAGCACCAGGATGTGCTTCAATTTTGTTTAATAACTTGCCATCAGTCGACCATACGCAAATCAGGGAATCCTTGCAATGAAATATCTCTGTTATATAAATCTTGTTGAATATCTGCTTAGTTAATAAAAAAAGAAAAAGCTGTACTTGTCCTATGCTGACAACAATATTTTCTCTCACTACAGCTCTCCATACTTTATCATTATGACCATACATTGTCGTCATTAAAGTAATTTCTACGCTTTCCCAATTAATAAATTGTTCTTTGGATGTTGTTTTGACTTTCCATAGAGTAATGGTCCTGTCATCTGATGTGCAACATACAGTTTTTGTGAAAGCATCGTAGGTTACAGAGGATATGACACCCTGTTTGAAATAAATATTAAAATTGATATATGGATTAGATTGTTTGGTAAATCTGCTTGATTGTACAAACATTGTATAATAATTTAAATACTAACGTTGTGACCTTTCAAACGATGTAAAACTGATGCACGAGTCTCACTATCTTCGTTACAGCTTCTTATTGTCCATATTAAAGTTTCGCTGAATAAAGTACCACTAAAAATGACTAAATCTTCAATGCACGTGCCTGATATAGATCCACCATATCTAATTATTGTGATAGAAAATTCAAGATTGGAAAGAATAATAAAATCCATTAACTACTAAAGGATACAAAATACATTTTTCAACACACTGTACATCTTTGTAATGTTTTTCAAATACATTGAAAACATACAAATTATTGTGTGCAAATAAAACAGATATCACATCATTAGTTTTTTGAAGCCAATTTACTGAAATTATCCAATCCTTAAACCGATGAGTCTCAAATATTTGGGTGATCCTAAAAAATTCATTTAGTACTATTGAATTTAATCTTAAACCTATAGCAGAAGTAATATTCCATAAACAAACGTTGTAAAAACTAATTTGGATTTTTACATTCATTAGAATTGCTTCGACTTACTGTATAGTATCATTATGTATTATAAAATCATATGTGCACAAAGTTTTAGCACCGTAAACAGCTATCCTATTACATAGACCTTTGGTAATACCATGTATCTTATCCGGATACGTTGCATTTATCCTTTCCTTCAAATCACCACTAAATCTGCTATATACATGTAGAGTACATCCAATTCCTGTAAGCAATTATTGCGATATAAAATAAACATTTTTTAAAATTTCATATGAAATGTGATTAAAGTAACCTGCTAAAATGTAATCCTCTAAACAGAGCACAGCAAGAACGTCTGTACTTATGCATTTTGTAATCATCTTGTCAATTAGAGTGAAACTAATTATACACTCATGCGTCTATATTAAACAAAATATAAGTGAACATGACAATTTTCAAGAGAATTTGGTCATCTGTTCACAGCTGATCGTGAAGAAATTATTTGAAACAACACGCGTGTCAAGATAGGGGAGGGCTGCTGCAGCTGCTCGGTAAAAGGAATTAAGGAACTCTAGGTCTTTTTTTCGCCAAACTAATTTGCAACAATCCCCAAACAATGTTCTTTCATCGAATTCTTAGTTATTACCACCAATCGAAGTGGATTGCGAAAAATCAATCAGAAAGAAATTAGCTGTTTAGCCATAGCGATTTAATGGCGTTTTGACTTTTTGATATGAAATATTTTTAAAGAATTGGCAACAATCGATCATTTTGGAACTCATACGCTGCAAATGATTTAATTATGATTTAATAGAGCCAATTGTTGTAGGAGATTCATGCCGTGATCATAGCTTTACGGAACAAGAAAATATTTAATTGGGAAATTAATTCATTATGGAGTAACGCAGAACCTGACAAGCTGTTACTGGCACATGGTTTTCTTGTTTATAAAATACGGATTGAAAAACACTACTGGATGGGTGAATAAAAAAGTATTTGTTTCTCGTATAATGCCAAAGAGATACCTACAAGGTCCACCGAAGAAGAAATTGAAATTGAATCATAATTCCTTGAAGATGTCAAAAACCGAAATTGCAACGAGGGACGTTAACCCTAATCACAGTAGTAAAATCAAAAATGAAATTCTGAAAAATGAAATTGGACAGCAAAATCACAATGTGAAAATAGAATATCTTGATACTCCCGTTAAATCGGAAAATGATAAAAAGGAGTACAGGTATGTATATGTATCCTTGTTATAATGTTACTATTTACATTATAATGTTTTACAAATTAGAGTATTTTATCATATGAGTTTTATCATGCTTTTATTTCTTTTTCTTATTAGAGTTATTAAATTGGAAAATGGATTGACAGCATTGTTAATAGCTGATATGCACTCTACTGCCTGTGATGCAGATGCAGATGACGATGATGATAGTATGTAGATAGATAACTAATTAGAATTAATTT